>JAPMNP010705922.1:0-10596 GCA_029874935.1 Atherina boyeri
TGGTAAACTCACCGTGCAGCCATCCTCGCTGACACTGTATGTGAAGCGACTGTTGCCCTCGGCTCTAATCTCGATATCATTGGAGCCCTGGAGAAGCAAGGCCTTCTTCAGGTTGCCAGTGGCAGAATCCATGTAGGCAATGCTGTTCTTGCAGTGGTATGTAATGTTCTGAGAGGCCTGGTTGGACATCAGGCGCATGAAGGCAATCTGGATGCTGACATCCTCAGGATCAGCTTCGCTGCTGCCATACTGGAACTGCAAGATGAATGGAAGCAACGGATGAGTGTTGTGAAATGCTTTAAAGTATAGCTTGAATACAGTCTAGTTTTTTGTTGTTTTTTTGGGGGCCACGACTCTTTCTCACCTGGAATCCACCGGTCATGGACTCGCTGAACCAGACGTGCTTCTTCTCTCTGATTTTCTTGCTGAGGTACCAGTTCTTCATGGGGATGCTGGACTCACTTGGGTAGATGCAAGTCTCTCCAGTCTCCATGTTGCAGTTGACCTGGATGGCATCCAGAGCAGATCCCTGGTTGGGGTCAACCCAGTACATGCCTGTAATGCAGGGACACAAACGTGGATCAGCCTTAGCAATCCATATGTTCTGCTTTATCTGTCAGCCCACTGATCTGCACTCACCGCTCTTCCACTCAGGGTGGCACATCTTCAGGTCGCGGCACATGCGTGCAGGGCTCTTCTGAGTACCATCGGGGCTGCGGATCTTCTCAACCTTCTGAGTGAGGGTCTTGAGTGTGGTGTCAACCTCCATATCACGGTCACGCATCATGTTGGGATCGTCGGAGCGGTAGCCTCCACGCAGGGGATCGGGGGCCTTCTCCTGAATTGGCTGGCTGACAAAGTCAAATCCACCTCCGGGAGCTCCAGGAGGTCCAGCGGGTCCAGGAGGTCCGGGAGGACCCTGTTTTGAAACACCAACACTTTACAAACTGCAGACACACTTGAATGAATTGGATAGTAATATCAGATGATGGAAGATCAATAAGAAACTCACAGCAGGTCCCATCTCTCCGTTACGACCACGGGGTCCAGGGGGTCCAATGGGTCCAGGCATACCGTTCATGCCATCCTTACCAGGGGCACCATTGTTTCCAGAGGGTCCCTATGAAGCGAGACCAAATTATCATTGGAGAGAAAGCATCATCTCAGACTGCCCCTATACTGATAGTATGTGATTGTGTATTAGAGTGACACAATATTCTATTCACTTGATGAGAAGGAATCAAACCCAACAAGTTTTTAGTGTTCTTTTTAGTCCATACTCAACCATAAATGACACTGTTGATTCAGGGTAAATATGCTTAAACTCAGCTACATATCCACCAAATTTCCCCAAAATTCCAAGCATGGCCCTCAAAGCATTTGGACCATGTTTGGTCCAATAATCATGCTTGTTAAGTGCAATAATCTTAGCAACTTTTTTTCTAACTTTGTGTACTTTAAAGGTGTTATAGAAGATGCTTCTTTTAATCATTTTGCAATATTCCATGAAATTGGGTTTACCACCCCATAATATATGATTGCTTAAAAGCTTTAAAAGATTTATTTACATATTGGCCCGTCACTCAGTCACAACGGTTGCTAATTGCTAATGTTGTCTTAAGGGTGTGGCCAGGGAGGGAGCTGTGCTTGTGCTTTATTCAAAAACTCATTGACAGTCTCTGCTTTCTGAATTGTCACAAAGATCTTCTATACCACCTTTAATAAAGCCACTGAAACTACCTTCTTTTTCACGAGAATTAAATTCTCCACCTGACCCATTTTTGGGAAATGTAATGGGAATGTGTGAACAACTGTTTAATTACTGTGTGGCATGCAATAAAAACAAATGACTTACTCGTGGTCCAGCAGGTCCAGAGGCACCAGCAGGTCCTCTCTCTCCGGAGGTTCCCTTGAGGCAGATAGTGAGGCAAATATTAGATCGGGAACAGGAACAGATGGAAAATTGGATTTTAACTGAGGTACGATGACTTCATATTCATCCATGGCTAATGGGATAAATGCAGCTGATCATTTTGTCAAAGGACAAAGTGACCAAGTGTAAACAGTTACTTACAGCAGGTCCGGGCAGACCCTGCATGCCAGAAAATCCTCTGTGTCCCTTGTGGCCTCTGTCTCCAGCCTCACCAGCCTCTCCTCTGTCTCCCTTAGCACCAGCAGGGCCCTGAATAAACCAAATTATGAATGAATAAAGCTCATTTTAAGAGGCCTGTGTATAAATGATTAATTTTTCTCATATAGTAAAGAACGTACAGCAGGACCACGGACACCTGCAGGGCCAGAAGGACCAACAGGACCAGCGGGACCCTGGGGGGAAAAGAGAGAATGAAGATTTAGTTAGTGCTAATAACACAAGTTGCACAGATTGTATTCATCCACTGAGCGGGGATCAGGAAAAGCAGCAGCAAGGACTTACACTCTCTCCACGGTCACCAGTCTTTCCAGAGGGGCCAACAGCACCAGGGCCTCCAGGAGCACCAGGAGGTCCAGGGGGTCCAGACATACCAGACTCACCGCGGTCTCCCTATGGGAGAGAATCTCCAGTAAAATAATGCTAGGCAGCTAAAGGCTCATTTCAAATACATTTAAAGGCATATCTGTAATATGCAACCTGATAATGCTTATGATTTTGAAATGATAATGATTCAGAAAAAGAATTACCTTGGGGCCAGTGGCTCCATCGCGACCAGGAGCACCATCGTGACCAGCGGATCCCTGTAAAAGAACATTGAGGATGGTCAATCATTACTGTTTGCCAATAAATACTGAATATGTCTGAACTGTAGTGTGAGCATCTTCTTCCAACGCAGCAGAAAAAAGCTTCATACCTCACGACCAGCCTCTCCAGGAGCACCAGACTGTCCAGGGGGTCCGGAAGGTCCAGGGGGTCCTCGCTCACCAACAGGTCCAGAGGTTCCCTGCTTTCCAGGCTCACCCTGAAGATAAAACAGAAGAGGTCAGGTCTGAAGGCAGGTTGACGCTCAAGCAAAAGAATGAAAAATCTTTTTAAACATATCTGCTCAATACTGGTGTAAAGGTTTTATAGCCACACAATAAGACTTATTTAAAGGTAATATACAGTATTTGTACTTATAACGGAGACATATAGAATGGACTCAGATACTCACAGATGGTCCAGGCAGGCCAGAGAAACCACGCTCTCCACGCTGCCCAGGGAGACCTACAATACCACGTGTTCCAGAAATACCTTGGGGTCCAGGGATACCAGGGGCACCCTGCACAGGAGTACAGAGTGGTAATTAAACAGGTGCACAATAGAAAATGAAGGTTTATAATATTCTGTTTGCCCAAAGAATATCAAGCACTCACAGGAGCTCCATCAGAACCAGGGGATCCCTTCTCTCCAGAAGGTCCTGGGACTCCAGCAGCACCAGCCTCACCAGGACGACCAGCAGGACCAGTCTCACCGCGAGCTCCTCTTGCTCCATCTTTGCCAACAGCTCCAACAGGTCCAGGGGGTCCACCAGCACCCTAAAATCATTGTGGGATGACAACATTGTCCCTTAATGATCCTGGTAGTCATATGACCTCAACAGAAGAGGTTAGATTATGTTTTCATGAGGAAACTCACAGCAGGGCCAGGGGGTCCAACTCTGCCAACAGGTCCGGGGAAACCAGTAGCACCCTACAAAAACACGCAAATGTGATGAAAAAAGAAGTGATTTCAGAATGTTGGTAGATATAAAACTGAAAAGTTTGATCATGTCAGTGCTAAACTTGTGATTTCTGGCTCAGAATTGAAAAAATAAAAAAAGAACATCATGATTGCACCATTCCATACTTTTTATCGAAAATCAATATATACTAGTAAAAATTAATGAATCTATATAATATGCCTTGTTGCCTTGGCTATAGGTCATTAACAATGTATGCATAATTGTGAAGATGATTAAGTTTATTCAGATAAAAATATTTTCTTCTCTAATCTGAAAGAGTACATTTTAACTGAGGCAAAGTAGCCCAGAATATCATGAGTTTGCTTGATTAATCTTTTATTAAAACAGCTGATGTTCAACATATTCAATCAAATTATGTCAAATTTAAGATTAATGATAAATACTTACAGGGGATCCAGCACCACCACGAGCACCTTTGGCTCCAGGAGGGCCAGCAGGTCCCTATTGAAAGGAACAATTGCAAAAACAAAAGTTATTATAATCTTATCAAAAGCTTACCATTTGTTAATAAAATAAAACTTGTTCTCGAAACTATCTGCTATCAGTAATGAAACAAAAGAAAAACCCTTAATCCTGTATTTACTGTGTATAGATCATATATCATCCTGTTAAAGACAAGCTATTTTCTATTTATTAAGGATTATTTCTGTTATTTGTAGACCGACCAACCTGAGGACCAGCAGCTCCGTGAGGTCCAGCAGGTCCAGCACCACCAGCATCTCCCTTGGGTCCGGTCTCACCAGTCTCTCCCTTGGCACCAGGCTGACCATCAATACCCTTTTAGAGCATGAGAGGAAAACATATTATGTTTTTCATTCCAGCTCTGATCTTGAGTCATCACGTTTGTTCAAGAGAATAAGGAAATTACAAGCATCCTACTGGAGGTTTTACTTACAGGGGGTCCGGCAAATCCAGCAGGTCCAGGTGGTCCAGTCTCTCCACGCTCACCCTGTTAAAATAACAAAGGTCATCACAACACATTCTGACATCCTGCATATAGCATCATGAACTGAGGTTTCACGTCTACTAGTATTGGCATTAACCAAATGATAGCTTAATAAAATCTGAATATAAAGATTCATTTTGTTTTGCTTTCAAGGATTTAATCAGTTTTTGAGTTTGTAAGACTTACATTGGCACCACGAGGACCAGTGGGTCCAGCAACTCCAACAGGGCCACCTTCACCCTAAAACCAGAGGTGGAGAGGAGCAGAAGGTCAGCACACAAGTAAGTCATACCAATAACGTTAATCGCTACTCAATTAGAATCTCAAAGATAGGCTAAAAGCAGAAAAAACACACCAATCTGTGGTCCTAAAAACCAAGTTTCTTAAAGTTAGGGAAGATGGAAACCATATCAGGAAACTAGATGATCATCTCTATGATTTAATATTGAGTGACTGCTTGTTTCGTATCACATAATACACACACACACACACACACACACACACGCACGCACACACATATATAATCATTGAAAACAAGACAAGGTATGAGCTGTTTATTGTGTGTGTGTGAATGAAAATGCAGTTCAATTAATTACTGTACATACAGTGGAATCAGAGAAACTTAATGAGAAACATTGTGAACCTGGATAGATGAGGGCTGTGAGCTTTTTCTCAGTTCTCACCTTCTCACCCTGAGCACCAGGAGGTCCAGGGACGCCAATAGCACCAGTCAGACCGCGCACGCCATCTTTTCCGGGGGCACCTGCAGCTCCCTTACCACCAGCGTCACCCTAAACAGAGAGAAAAGTTATAAAATCGTGACTTATGATGATGTTGTGATGGGGCACAACCATCCTCTGCTAGTTATAAAAACCCAGTAGGTTACTGCTTTAAACTTAAGGGATCTATTGGAACTGAAAATAATCTTTGTGTGGTCACATATAGTGACCTATTTTTGGATAATCATCAGGGAGAAATAAACACTCCAACCATGCCAAATGCTTAAATTATTAAGCCAGTGTAATACTATTATTCTGTTTTTTGTTTTTGGGATGCTGGCTGGTTTGTTTGGTTTTTTTCAGCAATACTGCACCACAGTTGTCTCCTTTTCTGTCTCAAATATCCCATTTATGTCTAGTTTGATTGATAAGTAGAATTTCTATTCGTGAATTGAGAAAAATCATTCCCCCCACATAACTAAATATCACTTGAAAAATTGTAAACATTTAAGTCGATAAAAACAGATATAAGAAAGATAATCTCAGTTTCATTTTGTTCCAACAGAGTTATCTTATAGTTACTCACTCTCTCGCCCTTGACACCGGGGAGACCACCAGCTCCACGCTCACCAGGCATTCCTTGCATACCGGGGGCTCCTACACCACCGGGGGCACCACCAGCACCAGGCTCTCCCTGAACGCACACACAAAAACACAAATATTAACATCAACATGAGCTGATGTGATTCAA
Source organism: Atherina boyeri (assembly GCA_029874935.1). Taxonomy (NCBI): domain Eukaryota; kingdom Metazoa; phylum Chordata; class Actinopteri; order Atheriniformes; family Atherinidae; genus Atherina; species Atherina boyeri. The sequence goes on from JAPMNP010705922.1 coordinate 6,133, forward strand.
TGAGAGTAGATGAGGATCCTGCAAGTGAAAACTAAAACTGTTCATTTATGGTAGTATTGTTTTTTTCCAGTTGGTCTGTCCTCTAAATCCTCAGCTTAGTATATCACTAGCCTGAAAACAAGTATAACTAAGAATTGCATTAACATGCAGCTTCTCTCTCACAACTAGTCGATGTGCATGTTTCTCCACAAAGCCTTTTTTCTGTTGGCTTCTTCCATTTGAAATATTTTAGTGTTATTATAGCTTTGCTTGGCCAAACCAGTCGCTCAGGCATATACTTCTCAGAATGAATATACAGAACACATAAGTACATTTCTATTTGATAATACTATTTAAGCTTTAATGAGATAGTGCATGTGAAAAAACTGACTAAAGGAAGTAAAATAATATTTTGCTGTGTTTAAATATGCTTTTAAAGAAATATTTTGCTCTTACTCTATCCAGAGTGGAAAATTAAACAATAGATTGTTTGTCTTCCTTTTTGAAATTTTGTTTTGTGATGGTTTGAACAGGCTAATGTAAAGATCAGTGCTGCAGATTGGATAGTCTTAAATAAAAGCTCTTGCATGGCGACACTACACTAATCATGATTACATATGATAAATAAGAATATTCAGCTAAAGCCTGTGTAAAATATCAGTAAATGATCGTTTCAATATAAATAAACAAGCACAGAATGAGTAGCCATGATGCAGGTGATACATATGATGAAAGAAAATGTAGCAATTCATAGCTGTTAGATGTAAATCTGTTCCTTTTTTACACAGGATGCCATTTCAAGTGGTCATGAAAGGTAGTGTATAATCTACATGGAATAATCTTTTAAAGGTAATTCTTGCTGCATACATACATACATAAATCCATAAATAGAAAAATATCAATCAATACTATCATCAGACTACTTCTACCGAATCACTTGCCCAGACAGCCTGGCTTATACCAGATTTCTTGGAAAAAATAATTAAAAATAATCTAATATTGTAAAAAGAAAAACTTGGGTTTTAGTTTTTCCCTTCTTTCTTTTACTTTCATAATCTGTATTCCAGCAAAGTGGACTCTTTTTGCAGAAAAAGGCTTCTACTCACAATTTGTGGCTCTTAATCGTTGTGTTTTTGCACATTTTATAGACATTAAGGCTTTTGTGGTACTGATGCAGCCACTTGGATAAGCGAAAATATCCAAGTGGCTTGGATAAATGAGAATTTGCATGGACTTTTGTGGTGTTTAATTATGTGTCTTAATGGTGAAAGTTGACTGAACACAGTGTTTCATGAGTTCAGTGTAATTTCAAATACTGGACTGATGTCAGATTTAATGCTATAAAAAAAGACATCTTAACTGCAAACTCAGTTTTTCATAATTTCCTCGTCTATTTCTTCCAAACATACCTTGGGTCCATCGTTACCAGCAGGGCCAGTAGCACCACGGGCTCCAGTTGGACCAACAGAGCCAGGAGCACCGCGCTCACCAGGGAAACCTCTGTCACCCTGAAGGGAAAAAGGGACACATCAGTAATAGTCTGTCTATCAGAGGAATATTGGGCATCATATGGCTCTGAAAACGTTTGCTTCTAAATAAAAGAGGTACTTACTCTGGGTCCAGATGGGCCAGAGGGACCAGCCTCACCAGGAACACCCTGAGCGAAGGAGGAGGAAAAGGAGGATTATCATGATGTCTGATTTACAGCACTAGTGTTTTTTTTCTCCAAGTGTAACTCAGAGTTGTCTGAATAGTAGCTTCATTTTACATGAACCAAATGAAAGAGATTTGTGTACTGATAATATCTTTTGAATCATACCTGCTCACCAGGCTTGCCAGTCTCACCAGTAGCACCTTGAGGTCCAGGAAGACCCTGCACCGATGAAATGTAAGAAATTTAACAACTGCACTCATGTCACACCAAATATCGAAATATTTTACAAAACTGAAGACAGTTTTATGACTGTTGGCATAAAACTCACCTGGAAACCAGGAGGACCAGCAGGTCCCTGCTCTCCTTTCTCTCCAGCAGGTCCCTGAACAAAGAGAAGTAAAAAACAAAATGATGATCATGTCAAGTCAAGTTATAAAATAGTCAGGGAAAACATTAGGTGAGATACATACAGCAGTGCCAGAAGGTCCAGGAGCACCAACATCACCATCTTTGCCAGGGGCACCCTGGAGCCAAAAACATTATTTGATAAATCATCAGTAAATCATCTACATGAGGATTAAAATTCAATGTGTTTAGCTGTTAAGATATTCCAGAACTTACAACAGCGCCAACAGCACCAGTAGCACCTCTCTCACCAGGTTTACCAGACTCACCCTGTTCAAAAGAAGAGTTCACATTTACATCTTCCACAGAAAGATCTTCATTTTATCTAATCTTAATTTTTCAGTGTTTAAACATATGATCTTTAACAACGTATATATTTTTCAAAATTGTAAAGAAAAAGAGTGGAAGACTTCTGTAAACGTACAGCAGCTCCCTTGGGTCCTGGGAATCCCATTACACCAGGCTGTCCTCTGGCTCCGGTGGGGCCAGCAGGTCCAGGGCGACCATCTTGTCCAGGAGCACCCTAATGATTATTGCCAGGCAAGAGAAGAACAGAGTTGATTAATACTAGAATCAGTTATTTCCCAGTATATGACATTCTGTCACATTAAGTCCAAACATGAGAGACTAAGTACTCACAGAAGGTCCAGCTTTGCCATCAGGGCCAGGGGATCCAGGGCTACCAGTCACACCCTGAGAAGAACACACACAGGTTAGATTTACTGAGAAAAAGACTGTTTTCAGTTTTTAAGATTTGTGAAATGTTGCAGCGGCTAAGATTTCTTGTAGAACTAACCTTAGATCCGGGGGCACCAGGAGCACCAGAGGTTCCAGACTCACCAGTGGCACCTTGAGCTCCCATAGCTCCAGGAGCACCACGCTCACCAGGGGCACCCTGAAATACAAATCGAATAGTGTCAAAAGCTGTAACAGGGGTTAGAGTTTATCACTTAAAATATTAAAGTATTTTATCTTAATAATAATAATTGCAACTTGATGTTGCTCCTCAGTGTCTGACTATAGTGTGAGCACAATTATCACCTTGTCTGTTTAAATGTAATTGGATGGGGAATATATTTAACGTTTTTTTTATGTACTCTTGCTCTGATTGAGGTATTGTTAGATAGATAAACCCACCTTGCCACCAGCGCCTCCATCAGCGCCAGGGAAACCACGAGCACCAGGGGAACCCTAAAAACAAGCACACCAACATCATTAACAGGAATCCATATGAATGGCTTCCATCTAATGGAGCGAATCCCCCTGGGAATTGGACGTTTTGTAAATATGAATTAGATATGCAAGAACATAGATGAAGTAGCATACACGCTCTCCAGGAGGTCCACGAGGTCCAGCACCGCCAGGCTCTCCACGAGGTCCTCTCTTTCCTTCCTCACCAGAAGGGCCAGCGAGTCCCTGAAGTCCAGCGGGGCCCTACAAAAGAAAAAGAACCAACATGTTTTCCTAAATCATATCAAGTAGTAAATGGAATGGAAGATACCACTGATGTGCTTTGAAACTTACAGGCTCACCCTTGGCACCAGGCTCTCCCTTAGGACCAGAAGGGCCAATGTCACCCTGTTGACGGATACAAACTCATTTCATTTAGGCTGTAGGGTGATGCTGGATCTTGATTATACATATAAAATTGATGCTGAAACATAAAATTCATTCAAGAAGTTGTTAACTTACAGTGTTACCCTTGGGACCAGGAGCACCAACAGCTCCCTGAGCTCCAGCAGGACCACGGCCACCAGGGAAGCCAGAAGCACCAGCAATACCAGCAGCACCCTAAAGAAAAGAGAGTTGGGATGTAAGAGCACTTCATGTGCAGATCCGAGTGGGGGAAAAAAATCAATAAGGGGACACTTACAGGAGCACCCTTAGAACCGGGGCTACCATCAGATCCAGGAGAACCCTGTTGGAAGAGGAAGAAAATAAATGGACGTGGGGTCTCAGAAATTTGCATTTCTTGCTGATATTATAATTTAATGTAGCAAAGATCAAATGATGAGGATCTACTCACAGCAGGTCCAGCGGGTCCAGCAGGTCCTGGGTTACCAGACTCGCCACGGGCTCCCTGGGGTCCCTCAGATCCACGACCTCCCGGAGGACCAGTCTCACCCTGTGGGGCCAAGCAGCTGTATCTCAGAAAATCTGTACTTTTACTACCATGGCAGGAAAGTTATAAATCAAAAATGACATAACAAAGATTTAATCTAGTTGTGTTAAAGCCAACATGGTTTATAATTCGATATGCTTACATCAATTGCACTAAAGGAGCAGTGGTCTAGACAATTGCATTCTATCAGTTTATTTACACTAGTGCAAAACAACATATCATTTAACGGTAAACAGAAAAATATTACTTTTCCCTCCCAGACACTGAAGAATGTTTGATTTCAGAGTAACATGACATTGAAATG
>JAPMNP010705944.1:0-11079 GCA_029874935.1 Atherina boyeri
GTGTGTGTGTGTGTGTGTGTGTGTGTGTGTGTGTGTGTGTGTGTGTGTGTGTGTGTGTGTGTGTGTGTGTGGTCTATAAGGAGCAGTGCTGGTGTTAAACAGTCTGAGAGCAGCAGGAAGGAAGGACCTGCAATATCTCTCCTTCACACATTTAGGGTGAAGGAGTCTGTCGCTGAAGGAGCTGCTCAGTGCAGTGGGGTGTCCTGCGTGGGGTGCGAGTCATTGTCCATCAGTGATGATAGCTTTGCTATCATCCTCATCTCTCCCACCTCCTGCACTGTGTCCAGGGGGCAACCCAGGACAGAGCTGGCCTTCTTGATGTGCTTGTCCAGTCTATATCTGCACGTTTATACCCTTTACTATCTATATTTATCTGTATTTACCTGTTACTATCTATCTATATCTACCTGTAACTATCAGTATTTACCAATTTCTACCTGTTAGTATCTATATCCGCCCGTTTCTCCCATTCACTACAGTGTCTAGCATAAGTATTTACCCCCTTTTCTTTTTACATATTTTGTTACATTACAACCTGTAAATTAAATACTTTTTCAATCTGAATTTCATTTGATTGATCTGCACCAAATAGTCTAATGCCTGGTTCACAACAGATGCAGAATGGCAGCGCGGTCCGGTGCCTCCCTGTTCACACTAGACGCGTATTTCTCCGCGGTGCTTCTACTCAGCTTTTCATTCAGAGCTATTTTTCATCATTCAACATGTGCTGAGGATCATACACCTCCCTGTACCTCCCACTTGATTAATTTTACATCGTCTATCTTGACTTGTCACCATCACATCCATCATCATCAAATGGAAAGAACATGGGACCACAACAAACCAGCCAAGAGAGGGCCGGCCAGCAAAGCTCACAGACCAAGCATGGAGGGCATTCGTCAGAGAGGCAACACAGAGACCAAAGGTAACCCTGAAAGAGCTGCAGAGTTCCACAGCAGAAACTGGAGTATCCATAGCACCGCAATAAGCCGTACATTCCACAGAGCTGGTCGTCATGGAAGCGTGGCCAGAAAAAAGGCATTAGTCTACTTAAAGATGAAAATAAGAAAGAACGTTTTGAGTTTGCCAAAAGGCATGTGGGAAACTCCCCAAATGTATGGGGGAAGGTGTTCTGGTCAGATGAAACTAAAATTTAACTTTTTGACCACCAAGGAAATATATCTACCTGTATCTACTTGTTACTATCTATATATGTTTCAACCTGTTATTATCTATATGTACTTTTTTCTACCTGTTACTATCTTTATGTACCTGTATTTACCTGTCACCATCTATGTCTACCTGTTTCACATGTTACTATCTATATCTACCTGTATACTTAATATTTACCTGTTTCTGTATCTATCTTTATCTGCCTCTTTCTACCTGTGTCTATCTATATTTACCTGTTTCTAACTTTACCTCTTTGTATCTACCTATTGCTAACTGTATTTTGGGTATGTTTACCGATACCTTTCTTCAACTCTCTGTTTCTAACTGTATCCACCTTTTCTTACTGTATCCTTCTATCTCTAACTGTAACCACCTGTTTCTACAGTACCAATATGAACCCACAGAGTGAAGTGACAAAGAAAGTACAAATGTCCTGGTTGAAACATTTAATTAACAACCCTGCAGACAATACTCTCGATCCGCTTATCCCTGACTCATTCAGACATCAACCCCTCATGCCTTTCATCAACACACCGTTTTTCCAGAATCATCCTGTGGTTCTGGAAAGATATTTCAGAACTGTCAAATTATGGTTCCCCAAGAACTGCCTGATTCATTCTTAAAAGTTAAATGTTTAGTGAAATCCAATCGAAGGACATTAGCAACAGAAAAGACGACAGGGTTAATTAGGACAAACAAGACCATTTCCCCAAAAGACAAAGCAAAGAGAACTGAAGGTGTTGGTATTCTTAAGAAAACCACTTATCAATTAGCCTAATACAAAAATAAAAATTCATCAAGGATCATAATGTGATCAGTGGTCTGATAAGTTCAGATTTCGGGGGCTGATCTGGGTAGATGAAGCTGTGCACCCATCATGAATGCCTGGAGGGCAGCTTTAGCTGGTAAGTATGCAGATCCAGGTTCAGCAATTCTATTTTTCTTCCTTGATGTGCACATGCATGTTTCAAAGATGGCATCAGGGTCCACCAATCAAAGTAAATGCTAATCCAGTTCCACATAGGTGTGTGACTTGTTTCAGTCAGGAAGTAAAGTTTCCACCAAAGAGAAGAGATAAAGAATCTTCTAGAACTCTGTTGAAAGATCACCATGCAGTGCTTCATACTGTATCTACAAGAACCATAACAGAGACCAAGTTGATGTACATCAAAGCAGCAGTGGTCCTCCAGGCTATAAGTAGCAGTATCTCTGGATGACTGAAGATGAGGGCATCATGGAAAAAAAGTTAGCTAGCATCAAAAAGTTGCATAAAATAAAGTACCTGAGAGTTACAGTGCCTGAGGTAACTCATCCCAACTGAAAAGGTTCACCAAAGAACAGAGAATCCAGGAAAATAGAAAGGAAGTTCACCAAACCAGGAAAACACTGTGCTGATATACCATGAGACGGCCTGGCATATAGTAGTGAGATCCAGGCAGGCATGGTGGACATGGGAAACCATGACCAAGAGACTGAAACTGGAGGAACGTCTCAGAAACATTTCATTTTGTTAGAAGTTCCACATGCAATGGTGGAGAAAAATAGAGCTAAAATCCCTGGAGGTTCCTGATCCAGATTCTTAAAGGCTTGATGGGCAGTGATGGATTTAGTAAGACAGCAGCATCAAGAAGAAGGGACATGAGAAGCTCAAATAAATACCAAGAACTGAAAGAGGTAGAAGAATAGATGTGAAGGCAACAGTAGAGCAGGACTTACTGCTGGTATTGTGACCCTTAACAGATCCCAGACCAGATCCTAGGAACAACATCAGAGATCTTTGTCCCAGGAACAGCTAAGATACCAGGTTTAAAACAAACCACGCAATCCTACATTTCTTATTTAAAATATCAATACCAAACACTCATTTACTGACTGTTGCTAATTTGCCAAAATGGCACAAAGTAGTGCGATCCAGGCATGTAGATCTCATGGACATGGAAAACCACAACCAAGAGGATGAAACTGGAGGAACGTTTAAGGAACACTGCATTTGGTTAGAGATTCCACTCATAGACCTGATTTCCAATCCAATAACTAAAATCTAAAAGACAAACAATTCCTTCGATGGGGAAAAAAAAACAATATTTATACAACAATGGTCAGTTTTCTAATGAAAGCATATTGTTCTTGAAACTAGTGTTATGTCCTCTGTGTGAATACACATAAATACTGATATAAATACTAGAATCCTTGGCTTAAATCTGCTAGATTATCTATGGTTTTCTAAACTGGTGGCATGTGAACTGTATGTTTAGGTTATGTTGGTGTTTAACTTGTACTGTAAGTTTATGGTAACAAATTAGCCCAGAAAGAAAAGATTCAACGTTTTCTATAACTTAGAAACACAGAATTTTTTAAATCTGATTTGTATGAGGAAGTTGACTAAACCATGGAAATATAATATTGGTTTAGCTTCAATTAGTTATCATACAGTACATTTTATCAGCCTACTTTTCTTTGTGCCAATAGAAGAGAGTATTGATTAAACTTAGTCGGTCTCATGGATTGGTTAGCAAAGAAAGGCTCCACTCGTTCAAATAATCTGTCAATGGGCCATGTGAGCTGTCAGGGCATTTACAGAGAAAACATTGTCTGCTCCCAGCAGACAAACACATTTATACGCTGCGTACGCTGGTATTTTCCCATCATGCTTTGAGATTAACTGTCAGGCTTGGGCAGTCCTGCCAGTGGGAGTGATATGCTTTTGTTTTTGTCTTTCAGTCACTGATTCATTGTTCATTTCGTTCTCCCATGCTTGTGCTTGCTTACTGTCTTTGGCTAGCAGAGTGCTCCAGACAAAATGGAATTTGGCAAGTTTGCAAAGAATGTAGACCTGCTATAAGCTATACAACTGTGAGCAAATGCTCAGTGAGGTTTGGGCTGTGATTTAATAGTGTCTGGGTGAGAAAAAGCTATTCGGGGTTGGAAGAGAACCTAGCAGAGGTTAAGCGCCGGACCATCACCATTTCTGAGGTGACTCTGATTAAAATTTGTTTTGGTTGTATGAAACAGTCCAACACAACAAAATATTAAATATTATGCCTCTTGCTCCGATGGCAGCAATCAGGAACTAAGACTGAGAGTAGAGAATTTAAATCAAGAATAATATTTACTCTGTATTCCTAATGTTCTTTTAGATCTACATGTTTATACATAACTCCACCTAATAAAGAATAATACAAACGCTCACTCAAAGAATTGTGTCAGTGTTTGTATACTGGGTCAGTGCGAGGTATACTGTTAGTAATCTCTTCAAAATGTCAAATAAGAAAACTATCATAAAAACTCAGTAAATGTTTGGTGGATTTCTTTATTGTAACAGTAAATGTGAAACTGTTGGGAAGTCTGTTTATTTTCCTTTTAATATGAGCCACATTGGGAAGGAAAATTTGTTTGTGGGATGAGCAGCAGAGTTGAGTATGTGGATAGTAACCATGAAAAACTGTCCAGAAATAAACAGAATTTTCAGCAGCATCAGATTTATTGTTACAACAAAGAAATAATCCACCAGACACTCATTTACTGACTGTTTCTGATCAGTTTGAATTATATAATAAATTAAAAGAACACAATTTTATTCAAAAGAAGAAGCTAACTTTAACATACCATATTTTCTCTATCTTTGTAAAGATAAATACTTCTGCATCTCGTCTATAACATCCTATCATTTTGTCTTCCACAGATAAACACAGACCTTACATGAACCATACTGAAAACTGGTCTCTTGAGCATCTGAATAGTCCAAAACTCATGGAAACACACCATGTTCTTCAGCAGATTATCCTGTTGGTCAAGGGATGAGCACATCCACAGCAAAATCATTCATGTCTTCTGGGCTGATCCTGGGTTCCAGTGCTTCCTGTCTGTGGGCTCCATGTTGGTGCAATCATTATAGCATATCACTCTGCTGTACGAGAGCAAGCTCCATTTTTCCCACGCTGTCCTGTACATGAAACAAACCATTGAGACACAGGAACCAGAAAATGATTAGTTGGTAAATCGGTCAAGGATCACTCTTCATAAATCTGTTCTGACTTTATCTGCAATAACTACTCATAAAATAACCAGTATATAAACTATACCAGTCAACTGAAAAATGAAATTGTATCCCTGGAGGATACACAACTTACCCACACCTAATTATTTAAGCATCAAAACCAAAATACATCAAAACAATCAACCCTTCTGTGTTCCAATTAGCAGCAACATTTTGAATTTTAAAAACCTCTTTCTTTAGGTTTAAAACACAAAAATAAAACACCTAGTAATCTCTAATGAGCAGATGGAGGACAGCTGGGAGTATCTCAGCATCCCGTCAGGCCAACATCTAATTTTCCTTTTAGATGAGTAATTTACTGTACCCAAACTGTGAACTCTAAACAAATAAAAGCAAAATCTAAGCCATAATTTTACCATCATTCTTAAAGAAAGCCAGTAAATATAAATCTGACTGGAGTTCAGATGAAAATCATGACGTTCATGAAGAAAAGAACGTCATGACTTCCCATCAGTAAGTCATGATGGGAAGAGTCTTACACAAAGAAGGCTCTTCTTCGTTGGTACTGAATGTAGCCTAACAACTGAACCTAAATGACAAGGTGTAAGATAAAAAAAAGAAAAAAATAATCCTAAATCAGAGAATAATGCTTTCATGGAACCTTACTGTTTCTGCCATTGATTTAGCGGTTTTTTTTTCTGTTAGATGCATTCAATTTCTACCAGATCTGTGGCTCAAAGTTGACCCGGTTGCTGATAAATGTTCTAAAGTGTTGTGCCAAATTTCTGTCCATAAGGAGGATCTTTAAAAGTCAATAACTCTTTAATTCTCTGCAGTAGTAACTCTGACTGATTAATCAGGAATCTTCGGGTTTGTTCTTCATCCCTTCACCTTCAGACATGGCTGGATGTATTTCTGGAAGTTTCATGGACAAACTTTTGGAAAGAAACACTAGCAGATTAAATCAGCTGAACAACTCAGCAGCAGGGCACGGATTGGGTTCCAGACAGGTTGAACATGGGATCATTAATGGATGGGATTCCCGTAGGGTTGAAGATGGGATCATTAATAGACGGGATTTCTGACAGATTGAAGATGGGATTCCCAACAGGTTGAAGACGGGATCATTAACGGATAAGATTTCAGACAGATTGAAGATGACATTCCCGACAGGTTGAAGATGGGATCATTAATGGACGGGATTCTTTACAGGTTGAAAACGGGATCATTTGTGAACGGGTTTCCTTAGAGGTTGAAAACAGAATAATTTGTGGTCGGGATTCCCAATATGTTGAATGATGATGATAATAATAATATAGTAATAATAATAATAATAATAACATATCATTTAAAAGGCGCCTTTCTGACGCTCAAGGTCACCGTACAGGCATACATGTAAGGAATCATTAATAGACAGGATTCCTGACAAGTCGAAGATGGGATCATTTATGGACGGCATTCGCGAGAGGTTGACAACAACAACATTAAAGGAGAGGATTCCTGTAAGATTGAACACGTGATAACAAACGGACATAGGTGGACAATTCAGGTGCCATAAAGCAAAAATTCAGCCATGTTTTTAGATCTGCCTGACACATTTAGAACAAGGGTTTTTACGAAAGAGCCCATTTACCCGGCAGTGATTGGCAAGAAACAACTTGGACAGGATTCCAGACAGGTTGAAAATGGGATCATTAACATATGAAATTCCCAACAGATTGAAGACAGGATCATTAACGGATGGTATGGCTGACAGGTTGAAGACGGGATCATTAATGAATGACATTCCCGATAGGTTAAATATAGGATTATTAATGGACCGGATTCCCGACATGGTTAAGAAAGAATTCCCAACAGGTTGAAGACGGGATCATTAATGGATCGGATTCCTGGATGGGTTGAAGATGGCATCATGTATGGATGGGAATTACCAACAGTTTGATGAAGGGATTCCCGACAGGTTAAAAATGGGATCATTGATGGTCGGGATTCCCAACCGTTCGAAGATAGGATAATTAACTGATGGGATTCCCGACAGGTCAGACACAAGATCATTAATGGTCATAGCCGAACATTTAAAGAAACTTGGCTTAAAACAGGATTCTATGGATCAGCATCCCAATATTCTGCCGTCTGTACGAGAATACCTGTGCCGCTCACCTGCTGTAACTTTACGGATTATGTGTTCCAGAAATGTTGGGGTGCTTCAGTGAGATTCCACTTATGGTTTGGTTGTAGAATTTGTTTAGTCCACTGAGGCTTCGGTGGATCCAACCAGTCTTCCCACCCGCAGGCGCGGCCTCCTCTTCAAAGCCGAACATAATTTCATCTTTAAGATGATAGGTCACCGGGAAAACTACTCATAAGATTTATTCGCTTTATGTGCTTGTCCATGTGTTGAAATGTGGCTCCCAAAGTCCACCAACTGACTCTTGGTGGATTTTTTCTTCAGCAGTGTCATCAGGTTAGGCTCTGCCTCTCTGAAATCTCATCACTTTGTCACTTTGAAAGTATTCAGACCCATAATGTCCTTTTTCACTCTTTTTGTTTCGTTGCAATCGTTTTTGGATTTTTTTTTTAAATCAAAAAATTTCATTTAATTTCTCATTAATCTAAACTCAGCACCCCATCTTGACAGACAAAAAACAGAAATGTAGAAAATTTTGTAAATTTATTAGTATTAGTATTCAAACCCTTTGCAGTGACACTCATATTCAACTTGCATGCTGTCCATTTCTTCTGATCCTCCTTGAGATGGTTCTGCTCCCTCATTGGAGTCCAGCTGTGTTTAATTAAACTGATTGGAATTGATTAGCAAAGGCACACACCTGTAAGACCATACTGCCCACAGTGCATGTCAGAGCAAATGAGAATCATGAAGTCGAAGGAACTGCCAAGGGAGCACAGAGACAGAACTGTGGCAAGGCACAGATCTTGCCAAGGTTACAAAATAATATCTGCAGCACTCAAGGTTCCTAAAAGCACAGTGACCTCCATAATTCTCAAATGGAAGAAGTTTGGGACAACCTGAATTCTTTCTAGACCTGGCCGTCCAGCCAAACTGAGCAATTGTGGGAGAAGAGCCTTGGTGTGTGAGAGAGGTAAAGAACCAGAGATCACTGTGGCTGAGCCCCAGAGATGCAGTAGGGACATGGGAGAAAGTTCCACACAGTCAACAATTACTGCAGGGCTTTATGGCAGAGTGGCAGGACGAAAGCCTCTCCTCAATGCAAGACATGGAAGCCTCCATAGGTCTTCCAGACTATGCTAACTAAGATTATCTGGTCTGATGAGACCAAGATTGAACTTTTTAGCATTAATTCTAATTGTTATGTGTGGAGAAATCCAGGCACTGCTCATCACCTTCCCAATACAATCCCTACAGTGAAGCATGGTGGGGGGAGCATCATGTTGTTGGGGTGTTTTTCAGCTGCAGGGACAGGATGACTAGTTGCAACTGAAGGAGAGATGAATGCGTACAGTACAAGTACAGAGAAAGTACAGAGAAATCCTGGAAGAAAACCTCTTCCAGTGTGCTCAAGACGTCAGACTGGGCCGAATGTTCACTTTTCAACAGGACAATGATCCTAAGCCCAAAGCTAAAATAACAAAGAGGTGGCTTCGGAACAACTCAGTGACAGTCCTTGACTGGCCCAGTCAGAGCCCTGACTTAAACCCAATTGAGCATCTCCAGAGAGACCTGAAAATGGCTGTCTACAAACGTTCACCGTCCAACATGACAGAACTGGAGAGGATCTGCAAGGAAGAATGGCAGAGGAATCCGCAAATCCAGGTGTGAAAAACTTGTTGCATCATTTCCAAGAAGACTCATGACTCTACTCGCTCAAAAGGGTGCTTCTACTCAATACTGAGCAAAGGGTCTGAATACTTTTGACCATGTGATATTTCAGTTTTTTCTTTTTTAATAACTTTGCAAACATTTCTAGATTTCTGTTTTTCTGTCAAAATGGGATGCTGAGTGTACTTTAATGAGAAGTAAAATTTACTTTTTTATTTTAGCAAATGGCTGCAATGAAACAAAGAGTGAAACATTTAAAAGGGTATGAATCCTTTCCGTACCCACTGTAATTTTATACTTTGGTGCTGCACTTTTTCCTGTTCAGAGCCTCGGCTCTCTATATCAATCTAGTTTCACTTTGACTGAACTGTCGATTCCTGACTGTACTCATCTTCCGACTACAGCTGAGGGTATTCCAATCTCTCGACACCAGCTGAGGGTATTCTCATCTTCCAAATACAGCTGTGGGGTATTCCCATCTCCCGACTGCAGCTGAGGGTATTCCAGTGTCCTGACTGCAGCTGAGGGTATTCCCATCTCCTGACAACAGCTGAGGCTATACTTGTCTGCCGACTGCAGCTTAAGTTATTCCGTTCTCCCAACTATAGCTGAGGGTATTCCCATCTCCCAACTACACAAGCCCACCAGTGATCACATTCATCAGGATAACGATAAGCTGAGACCAGTAAACCAACAGATCCACCCAGAAAATGTTAAACAGGGACCAGTAAACCATCAGACCCAACTGCATAACATTAAACTGGGAACCTTAAACCATCAGACCCACCAGGATAACATTAACATGGGTACAGTAAACCATCTGACTCAACAGGATAATATTAAATATTAATATTAAATTGGGACCAGTTAAACATCTAAACCAGCCAGATTATATCTAACTGGGACCGGGGAACCATCAGACTCACCCCAATAACATTAAACTGGGGCAAGTTGAATATCTTACCCGCCCCCGATAACGTTGAACTGGGACCAGTGAACCATCAGACTCCCCACCAATAATGTTAAACTGGGACCAGTAAACCGCTTGGAGAAGGTAGACTCTGACCTGAAGGATGAAAATGGTTTGCTCAAGCGCACCATTCTAGATGACCTAGAATGCTGTTCGCCACAGAACAATATTAAAATAATTGAGATCCCAGATAAGAAAAAAGGCAGTAGACCTACAAAACGCATCGAGGCATTAATCCCAAAACTTCTTGGAGAGGATAACTTCAAGTCACCGGTGACCATAGACTGGGTGTATTGCACTTTGCGACCACCACCTGCCGAGGAACAAAGCCAAGATCCATTATAGCTCGGGTCCATTTCTACCAGGAAAGGTACAATACGTCTGCAGACGGACGGGAGATAGAGTATAAAGGCAACAAGGTGCTTATCTCTCTGAACTATACACTTGAGTTAATGTTACAAAAACGAGGATTCAATGACGCCATGAAAGTTCAGCAGGAGAATAAAGTTGAACATGACCTCCTCTTATGAGCCAGGCTCCACATAAAACACGGTGGTCACGGTGGCCAACATGACAAGTAGGGGTGGGAATCTTTTACTATCTCACGATTCATTTCGATTCCGATTCTTGGGGCCACAATTCGATTAGATTTTTGATTCAAAAAGATTTTCGATTAAAAACTATTTGATTTTATTCATAAAGATTTCTTATTGGGTTTCTGATCATGATCTACTTTCATCTGCTTTTGTATACAGAATGACATGTGAAGACATTTAAGTGTCTTTTTCACATTTATTAAGTTAAATTCTTAGGGAGGTGCCTTTATCAAAGAAATTGTGTGGTCTTCAGCATAATACAAAGCCTGGAATGCCAGTTTTCAAAGTTTCAATTTTTTTTAAATGGAATTTTTCAATAAAAAAAATCGATAAAAAAATCGTTATGTGAATCGATTTTTTTCCCCAACCCCTAATGACAAGCAATGACATTCATAAACAGTGGTTTAAAGAAGGAGAAAATCAGCCAGTGTATGTTATGGAGGATGCAATAAGATAAGATAAGATAAGATAAGATAAACCTTTATTGTCCCACGATGGGGAAATTCTCAGTGTTGCAGCAGCACAGTGGATAGTTTAAAAAGAG
>JAPMNP010705963.1:1063-15639 GCA_029874935.1 Atherina boyeri
TTAAAAGCCTTTTTGCTGATTTGAATTAAAACTATTGTTTTTTTTAATGTTACGCTCTGGGAAAATCAATACATAAATTAGTAAATTAATAAATGAACGAGAGCAGACACAGCATATAGTCAAAGTTTAGGTGAAAAAATTGACAATGGATAGATCAGTGATAATCTATTATTTTGACCTGACTGACAGTAAACACACTTCAGGGAAAATAAACAAAAGATTAGGGTTGCTCCTTCACCTTGAGACAAATTGTACTGTGGGATGCAGAAAGAAAGATAAGTCCCATCAATGACAATCAATATTTTAGCTAACTGTTGTTTTGCTCTTTCAAACAAACTCATACTGACATTTTCTTATTTAAAAAAGGTACAATTTTCAAAGCATATCTTTTATAGCAGTACACACACAGTACTGAGATGATATGCTATGAGAAATTGAGCACCAGTATAACCATGAAAATTTCTCTTCCTTCATGAGTATTATATTAACAATTAATAATTCATTAATTTTGTGACAGACTGGCGACCTGTCCAGGGTGTACCCTCCCTAGCAGGCTAATAGCTGGGATGCTCCAGCCCCCCGTGACCCTGAATTGGATAAAGCTACAGATAATGGATGGATGGATTCATTTGGAAAGTTTAAAACTTTGCTTTCAAAAGAAAAACAGACTTATTGATCTGAAAGTGTTTGTGAGGATTATATTGGAAATAAGATATATAAGATGCTCAGATGTCAGTTTCATCCTCTACCTCCCAAACATATGGCAGAAGAGAATACTTTTTGATTTTCAAAGAAATTATAGAAGTTCATCAACAAGCTTATAAACCAATGCAAGGATAGTCTTTAAAAATGTTAATTATTGATATCTAGAGGGAGGAACAAATACTATGAAAAATGTCTCCAGACCTATTACATTATCTATTATAATGATACATGTATACCTGTACATATTTCACAATTTATTCTATATACTCACGCATAAAATGAACATACAAGATGTAACTTAGCTAATTGTGATAATTAGATGGAAAAAGTTTGTTTGTTTTGATTGTTAAGTAAAATATATTACTGCACTAAAAAATACATATATGCACTTATTTTATTCAAGAAATAGCCTTGCTATTAGTTGCAGCATCATACTGTGATACATACATTTTCCCTGAAAATGAAAGACTTGACCAAAGGATTATCACGTTTTCTGTGAAGATAAGCCTGCATGAAGGGAGGAGGCACAGCAGGTTTAAAAGGGTGACAGATAGCCTACACACTTTATGTCACCAGATAAGGAACCAAAGACATCTCTGTACTTGTTCCCGGTTTCTAGGAAAAGTGTGTTGCTATATTGTTAAATATTAATCAGGTAAGTGGGACTGAGCGTCTAATGCTAAATTTACACAGGAAACTCAATATGTTAAATTAAAGTTACTTCCTAAGTTGTTTTTTTCTTTTTTTTTTTGCATCTGCCAAAAAGGCAGGTGAAAAGAAAGTCCCCATAAACAACATGGCGATGATTTTCAATTTTTATGTATGGTGTTGGATTTCCAATATATACTCAGCTGTTATCATGTCAGTCAAGTTTAGCGAGGGCAATTCAGCTTGAGAGTGTTAACATCACATAACAACAGAACCCCCTTAAATAAAAGCCAAAAACTAATGAGATAAGATTTTTTTTAAAAAACTGCCAACATTCAAACTTTCATATAAAAAAAGTCCAGTAGAAAGAGCTTGGTCAACGATACTATCAGAGCTAAATCATGTTGTATGGACAAAATGAAAAACTTTAAACGCTATGTTGTATCGAAGAGCTGCCACTTAAGATCTGATTTCCACCTCACACACATTTTATTATAGGTACAGTAGCTGTTCCATTGTGTTAAACAAAATTTAATCTTACTTAATGACACAATAATAAACTTCAAGCACATTTGTTTATCAATCATAAAAAAGAACAAAGAGCCTAAATGTTATTTTGAGGTCAAATTCGTTTGAATGAATAGTTTAAAGATACAGTTAAATAGGTTTACCATGAGATTTTATTGATGATGCCAATGTCAATATGTCAATATACTGTAGAGAGCTATTGGCCTCCATATTGATTATTGAATGAGAGGTTTATGTTGAAAGGAGAAAAAGCGGAAGTTGTCTTTTGTTTCATCGCGGTGTTTACACAGCTGATGGCAGAGCAGGAATTTGCTGTTTTTGTTCAGGGAGCAAAGGGTTTTTGATTTTGACAGCATGAGCAAAAGAAACACGACTATTGGAGGTGTGCTGTAGTCTGTGGGTATGTTGTGTTTTTGTTTAAGCATTGTGGATACAACTGACATTTCCAGTGTAGTTAGCTGTAACGACACACAGATAGAAGCTGTTCATTAACTGTAGTTTATCTCAGACTTATGACAAAAACATTTACAGTTTAAAACCTCATCCAATGTCAGGTTTGAGTTAGCCGTTTTAACTCAGGGGGTCCCAATGTGAAAGTCTATCATAGCTGCAGTTTATTTTTTTTCAAAATGAATACAAGTGATTGTCCATTAAATGGTGCGTTTGCCTTTTCTTTTTACAGCAGAGCAGAGATGGATTCCGCATTTGAGAGGCACTGCTCCGAGCTGGTGGCTCGGGAACGTAGCGGACATACGGCTGTGGTGGTGGAGGATAACCTGCTGTATGTGTGGGGAGGCTACATGGTGAGAAAAATATACAAACATGTTACCAAATGTCTTATGTAAGTGCAACTGTGCGTCAAACACAGTGGGGAGAAATATGTACATTTTCTCCAAAACTGTTATGCTGAGGCTCCTACTGGGTTGTTTCTGTTTCACGCCGCAGTCTTACATTTTATTTGGAGGGGGCAGTATTGCACATTTTACTCAGTCTTAATAAGGGCAGCTTTTTGTTCCCACTTTCCATCAGTTTGTTAAAATCTTGTCTCCCCTCTTTTTTTCTTTATAATATACTATAGAGTTTAGTGATGTCATTTCCTTTAAAACAATTACTTCTCACAAAAATGTGAAGGAATTGAGGAATTTGCCACAAATGTGAGAAAACACATTCTGGTGAGAGATGTAGAATAAATATAATAAATTGTAGTAGGCCTATAGTACGTAATACACATCTCATTTACTGTATTATTATGATGTGTTACAGAATTCAATGGAGAAACAATACCACCATAAGTAATTAAGCATGTGAATGGACCATTAGGGAAGGAATATGCATGGAAAGTAGCTTATATGATGTGTCTTATATAACTAGTGCAGTAATATTTAGTGGAGACAGGCACCTATCATATTTTGTGTATCAACGGCACAGTGACACTGTTATAATGGATTTAAGTTGTATAACTGTGGCTCATATTTATGCACTTTTAATAAGCACGATTTAATCTTCACAGTCAATTGCTGATGAAGAAGTTTTCCTTCCCAGTGATGAAATATGGCAGTATGACCGAGAATCTGGTATATGGTAAGAAGACAAAAACAAAAGAAATTCCTTCTGGGCTTGCATTGACATGCACGTTCCTCAAGCTGTCCTCAGTGACTTCTGCTAAAATAAGTGTTATGACAGAAGTGAATGCTGTTTCTCCACATTTCTTTTTCTTCACTTTTGAAGGGAGGTGTTTCACATGACAGGGGAAGTCCCTCCATCCATGTCTGGAACCTGTGGCTGCTCCCTGAATGGACACATGTACATATTTGGAGGTTGTGACGACAATGGACAGACCAATCAGGTGAGAATGAAAACTTGAATGAGAACTTGTTGTCCTACTACACCCAGGGATACAAAAAATAATCTAACTGAATAATAAATAACACACTTCTCATTTTTAAACATAGTTTGATTCTGCATTATTTACATCCATGTACAGTAGCTTTCAGTCTCCCTGGTGAAAAACAAACAAACAAACAAACAAAAAAACAAAAAACAGTTTGGCAGTTAGTGGTCAAAAATCCCCCATGGTACCTTGCTGTTTATCAGATGCATCATCAGTCACCAACCATCATGTCTGATTTTGAACAGATGTACAGTGTTGACCTGACAGACGGTAAATATATGTGGAGGAAAATCATACAAAAGTTTGGTTCTTCTCCTTCACCTCGAGATAAACTGTCCTGCTGGGTTTACAATGGAAGGTAAGAAAACCTGTACCTCCATTACAACCTACACTGTTGTAATGCACTGCTGTTTCATCATTATTACTGGTCACAACTTTGTACCAATCAGATTTAGAGGATTCAACAACACTGACACTTGTGCTCTCGGAAATTGATAGACAAAGGCCTTCTTTCATGTAAGATAAGATAAGATAAGATAAGATAAGATAAGATAAGACTGTATGTAGACCAAGAAATTCAAATGTTACAGCTGCCAAGAAAAAAAGAAAGTTATTGTCTGAAAAAACATTATTAACACAAATTCCAGATGGCAGAAACTAGAAATATGGAACTGTTAAGTAGACAGGGAACTAATTGAATCAATTTGTAGAAAATATGCCTCTGCACCAACGGATATAGTTGACATGAACAGTGAGAAACAATGACATGCATACATTCCAAACATGCACATATAGACTAATATAGTTGAAAATGAGTGTGTAAGTGAAAAAAAATGTCCGTGCTTGCTATGGCAGATGGCTGTTGAAAGATCTTCTAAAGTGCTCCTTGTTGCACTAAGGGTTCAGCGGTCTGCTTAAAGGCCCAGTGTGTAAGAATTACCCCCATCTAGTTGTGCGCTAATTGAATGCAAGCAACTGAGTAGTGCTTTCTGACACCTGTCGTTTAAGCACGTTATTACCACTATACTATACCACTATATAACGATACTTCTGCTTTGTTATTGATGCCGATAGGTTATAAGCTCTCCTCTATGTCGTTGTTCGTGGCCTGCAGACTCAGAGATAATCTAATGGAGTGGCTCTCTAACCTGAAACAGAGGGACTTAAAAAAAGGAGTGTCACAACTTTTCTGCTGGCCAAATAAATTAGCCTCTCTGTTATATTCAAACTGCTTCAGGAATTTTCTTTACCTGGTATAACACTATACCAATGTAGACTATTGTTTTCTTCCAGTTATTTTGTTTTCTTTTCTTTTATATTTTCCTCCCTCTCACTGGGCAAAGTGTACGGATTGTCCTCCATTTCAATTGAAAACAGTAAGTTGGGTCTCACAGTTAAAACGCGTAAGGCTGACAAGTTTATCCCCTTTTGGCTAATGTATTCAAAGATGGCGATGCAACATCTAGTTGTGCGCCTCTGGTGGGGGGCGGTGCACCTTATGCATCTATAAACAACTCATTCTAAGATACAAGAACGCTTTGATGAGAATTAAATTGTGATTCAATGTCAGTAAAATACGTATTTATGAAAACAATACTTGATTTTTATCAAGAAAAAGGCGAATTTGTTACACACTGGACCTTTAAAGAGCTACTGGGTTCCCCCACAGTTTCATGCAGAAGTTGGGATGTGTTGTTGAGGATTTGGGCAAACTTGGTCAACATCCGCCCCTACCTTCCCCTTCCCTACTTCCTCTACATACTACAGTCCAGGATAAAGCTGGGCTTCCAGACAAGCTTATTTAGTCCGTTTCTGTCTCTCTTGCTCCTAAACCCAGCCGACCATTGTCTAAAACACTGAAGAAGCCACCACAGTGTCATAGAATGTCCCCAGTTGTGTCCTACTCACGTCTAAGGACCTTCGTCTCCTCAGCAGATGTAGGGACTATGTCCCCTTGTATATAACTTTTGGCATTTGCTGACCAGTCCAGTTTATTAGTAAGGTGAAGATGCAGGTATTTGTGGAAGTCAATCACCATCGCCTTTGTCTTTCTGACGTTTATGTGGAGGAAGTTCCGCTCACACCAGTAAGCAGAGGCTGTAATGGTTTTCCTGTACTCATCAGACTCTTGTGCAACAGCAGCTGTGTGATTAGAGAACTTTTGGAAGGAACAATTGTTTGAGTTGTATCTAAAGTCCGAGTGAAGAGGAAGCTAAATAATAATTGTGTTTCATGTTTGAGTGTATTGAAATAAGAAAACAAGTTGATTATTAGTTTGATAAAGCAGTATGTGTTTTACATTTTCTTAAAACAGCTGCTTTTATTCTGCAGTTCTGCTCAGCTGGGGATGGATATTCTTACTGCTCATTTTACTTAAGATTAATTTGAAATCAGACATCAACGCTTACCCTTTTTTTCTCTTAATAAATTCAAAATTGATTTTTCCAGGCTCATCTACTTTGGAGGATATGGCCACAAGCTGCTGACTGATATTAACAACAGGAACAGAAGCTTTATTGTAGATGAAACATCATGGGTAACGTTTTTATTGACTGTAAACCCATCCCTTTTTATATTATTATAACAAAGAAGGCACCAGTCAACTTCACAATCTGTTGATGTAATTATGAAATTACTATTAAGGAGTAAGAATAATCTAGAATGCATCCATATCATGAGAAAATTTTTATAATCTATAAGTTTTTTTGTCTATATTAAGTAACCTTTTTCTTTTCAGGTGGAAGACGTGTTCTGGGGATGGAACAATGAAGTACATGTATTTGACCCCACACAAGTCAGCTGGTGTGAACCGCAAACCCATGTAAGTGCATCACATTATATTTCATATTAGAAAATGGTAAAAAAAAAAAAGTGTTTCAACTTGGCAGTTTTTATTTGCAGGGTCGTGCTCCAGCTCCGAGGGCAGCCCATGCTGGCGCCACACTTGGATGCAAAGGATACATTTGTGGAGGAAGAGTCATGGTGAGAGGCCTGCATTACTACTATTATGTCATTGTGCATTAATATACTGATCAAAGACAGCTAAAAGTTACTTGTGCTCTTTTCTTTAAATGCAGGAAACCAGGACGAGTGACATTCACTGTCTAGACCTTGAAACATGGACGTGGTCAGAAATGTATGTTAAAACATGCTGGTGTCTGCCAGTATGTAATTTGCCCTTAGACAGAATTGAATGCATAACATATATACTCACACATGTGTTTGTGTGAAGAGTTTTCCCCTTATTCCTAAGTTTTTCATGAATGATGTTATTCTAAACATTTTCCAGAACTGCACTGTCCAACACCCCAGTGGGCCGATCGTGGCATACGCTCACTGCAGTGTCAGACACCACCATGTTCCTGTTCGGAGGTCTCAGTGTAGACTGCAAACCAATGAGTAAGAAAATGCATCCTATTTTTTGTCTTTATTACTTTTTTTACTTTGGTAATTTTATGTTGAGAAATTGTTGCCCCTTCAGTAATACTTATGTTTCATCATTAGGTGATGGTTGGTTGTTTGATGCTGAAACAAAGAAATGGAGGGAGCTTGAGCATCCCTTTAAGAATAAGCCCAGGTATTAGCTTATATTTTGCATTTAGAACTATAAACAAGATTTCACAAGTGTGGCTCTGTATTGTCAACATATTTTCCATAACAGTGTTTCTGCTTTCTAAGGTTGTGGCATACTGCATGTGCAGGCAAAGACTCTGATGTGATTGTGTTTGGTGGAAGTTGTGACTACATCCTCCTTGTTGACACTGTAAGTATCACAGAGACACGAAGAAATATAAATAGATGGGTTGTCATGCAACATTAAACACTTCTTTTCCAGATACATTTTTAGTTGTGTAGTTTTTCTTTAAGAGTGTTGCAAGACAATATGGTGTTTAGCAGGTTCTGTACAGGCACATTGGCTTCCTCTTACATGCCAAAAACATGCATTTTAGGTAAACTGGTGAATATAAATTTCCCCAAGGAAGTGTACAAAACATGGAGTGAACATGCATGGTTAATTTTGGCCCTGTGATGGAGGGCCATTAAGTGGTATAGAAAATAATTATATGGATTTCAAAAAACAATGAACTCATAATAACTGAATACTTAAAATATATTTTCCTGTAGGAAATTATGCTGGCAAAGAGCTCCACTCCATGTTCCTTGTTCTTTATCACAGTAGTACAGTCAAATTGCATATCTGGGACAATAAATGTGTTATTTCCCCGTAAGCACCTGTAGTTTGAAGTATGTATCTATGTTTATTTACATATAAAGGTTTACAGGCTATCCATTAGTACCAAAAGGTTTACATATTAAGCACTTACCACAAAAATACACAACATGGATTTATTTTGCAAAAAAACAGTTTTGTAATAATTATTCAATCTTGTGAATAATTTGAAGCCCTAAATGGATCTCAGACAACTGATAGTGGATGTTTCTTTTCAGGGTCACTGCAATGACGCACTTGTATTCCAGACGCAACCATATCCTCTCTTTAGGTAAAAACTCTACCTGTTTTATCAGACAGTGATGCAGGATTTTATTAAGAACAGAAAATACAATACAATTTACACATCAGACTCACATTCTGACTCATTGTACACTCATGAATTTAAGAATAATAATTTATCTGGTGAATTGTGTGATGCTTTACTGGTCAAAGGTGTTATCAGTTATATTCATCTATTTTCTCTTCTCCTTGTCCTGATGTGACAAGTACAAATATTTCCATAAGCTTTGTAGTATTGTAGGTCATGTTAAATATAAATTTCTTACTCAAAATAGAAACATGATGTGACAGATTTTTCTCTCTCCTGGCAGGATTTGTGAGGATTACATTGCAAAGAATGTGAGAAACTCTGAGAGGCTCAGAAATCAGCTTCCTCTTCTACCTCCCAAACTGCAGAAGGCACTTCAGAGAAGAATTTCTTTTTACAGGCCTTCAAAGAAACAAAATAATAGTTAAAGGATAACTTAAATAGGAATAAGAATGCTTTATCATATAGTTTTTTTTTAAAACTTTTGATCTTTAGCATTTTAATTAGTGAAAATATCATGAATATTTTATGTATTATTTTATTCTTTGAAGATATGTATTATTTTATACACTACCTGCCAAAAGACTAAACTGTTTCTTTGAAAGCTGTGATAATTAAATAAGCTATTAAAATGTTTTTCCTCTTGTGTTCATTTTTTTTACCACTATAGTAGCCTATTACTAAACGGGTGGTTTTGTGATGGAAAAAGGTTGAAGCCTGCTGTTTAAAAAAAATATTTTTTGTTTTTCATCAGAATATGTTTAATTTGTTGCGCAAAGATATGTAAAAATGTGACACAGTCAGAACTCACTTTCATGTTTTTGTTCACACATAACTGTGTTTTACCACTGCTCTACCACTAAGTGGCAGTAAGCTTTTTTTTTTTTTTATGTTTAAATATGAAGAAGTGCGTCAGCAGAAATGCAGCTGGGCAAATTGTAGCCTGACTAAAAGTCTCTGGTGCCAAATTTCTCTTTCATAAGTCTGGAAAAGTGCAGGAACTATGGTCAGGAAGGAAACCTTAAATAAACATTCCCCTCTCATACCTTGCAGTTGCTATATAATGACAGCTTTAAGTACAGTTCTGTATTGAAGAAATGTTTATCTTCACATAAAACCCTGCCAAAAAAGCCTGAATGGAGCTCTTCTGCAGAAATATATAAAACTGTTGAGCGTAAACAGCCAGAAAATGCCTCATTTACTCGTTAACAGACAAGTTAAAACAATTTAAGTAATGGATAACAAATAAGTGCATGCTCAGAGGGAGCCCAGCAGGAATGATGGGATGACTTGACACCCTGCTGGTGCAGATAACAAAGCAAGGAGGCCTACAGTATGTCAGTTAACACTCCTGGTCAGCACAAGGAGAACCTCCTGGCATATGTTCAAGTTTCTGTTATAAGGCTGCAATTACACAGCTTTGTGTTGTTAAATAACACTTGGCAATTGCTATAGCCAAGGGTGATCTGTTGAATCCAAAACCATGTTGATGAATAAATGGGCAACCCAACGTTAAATACATTTCTTGCAGTCCTCTTTGGAAGAGGGATTTAAATGACCTCTAATGTACAAATTGCATCCCATGTGACAATGGAAAAGAGCATTAGTAGGATTGCAGAATTTTAAACAGAAGGTCAACTAAACTCTTTCTCAATTGTGTCCATTAACTCTTCTTCTGATCCATCATACAGGATGACTGGCATGAGAGAGGAGCTCTGGCAGCTGCCACAAGACCTGTGGGGCATGGAGAAACAGGTTGACAAGGTGCAACTGAAAATCAGAGCAAAACCAGTTGTAAATTTGTTCTGTTGTCAGGTTTAAAAACATGTTCGAGAGGTTTTTCTTGTGTTTCTTCAGAGTTGATTAACAATGACAGTCGCTTGTTTGTTTTTGCCTCACCAGCAATCGTCTGACAAATCTGATCTGCACTGACAATAATGGGCTGGTATTCCGATCCCTTTAGACAGAATCTGATCCGACAATGCTCCTGTTTTACTCCACTGAGCTTAAAAATAAATTATTTAGTAGAGCTGTCTACTTACGGTTGTTTTTCTGAAATGGGAACAACTTCCAACGAAGTCCCTCTTGTCAAAACGCTCCGTGAGAACGACTGACAAAAGCCAGAGTGAAGAAAGGACATTATTTTCTCTCACTGATCAAGAAATAAGTTATTTTAAAACAATTAAAAAAAAAAAACTTGTCATAAAGACAACTGTAGGCTGTAGTTAAAAAGTATTTAGATGAATCGATCTAGTTCAATTATCAACCAGAGGAAAAATAAAAACCCTTCTTACTTTGTGCTGATTCGAACTTTCAATTGTATGTTGTCTCAAGTGTGTGAAAGCAGAATTACTTCTCTTGTTTACATCCTTTGGCACACAGTGCAAGACACGTGGCTCCTCCGCTCGGAGCCGCGGAGCAGAGCTATCGTCGTCCTCGGTGTCCTCTTGGCTGAAGTGGCACAGTCCGTACGATTTAGATTTGATAAAAGTCTTCTTTTGAGCTACCTTCTCTCGATCCTCATAATCTGCCAGAACTGTGTCTAGTTCTGCATCTATATCATCGTCCTCCCCAGAAAGTTGAGAGTCGTGTCCTTCACTGTGGCACTCCGATTGCGCACGGTTACGCGCGTTGCGCAAAACTGAATGAATCTTCAGAGGCTTGAATGAACTTCTGTCTGGCTTGGATGAAACGATTTTGGAACCTGTTTTGGTCACGTTCCCCTCGCTTACGCACGCAGGTGCTACTTTCTTCCCTCTGCTTGTGCCGGTGCCCATTTCTGTGCGTCTGGCTTAATGGAAAGTCCTGTTTTAAAATTTCTCTTCGAGCACAACAAAACCCTCCAAACTTGAATTCTAACCAATGCAGAAACAAAATCCTTGGCAGTCTGGTTTCATTTAGATGAACGATTTGAACACACACATTTAGCTGAAAACAGTTTATGAGGCCGGGTCTCTTTGAATCGCCAGACGCACCGCGGAAATCGTCTCCATATGTTCACAGAAAAACCTAAGTCAGACACCCGTAGTCTAAACTTTCTGGTAACTCCCATCAAGATGCGAAACTGTGAATCCGTTATATAACACAGTTTGGCCCAAGACCCCAGGAGAAAACCCCGCCTTCTTATAGAGGGAAACACACACAAGACTATTTGCCTCTGCCTGCATTTTCCTTTTCTTGTAAACCTTTACTAAAGAAAAATATAGAATATTTATATATAATGATAATGATTTATTTATAAAATAAATATTTAGCCATTCCCGTGATTGATAGTTAGATTACATAATGACTTAGTATGAACATACAATAGCTAAATGGGGCAATTAGTTTGATTTATCTGAATCACATTAGCAAAAGCCTTCACTTATTGTCCTTCGCTGTTCTGCTAATAGATTTTTATTGGGGTAAATGTGGCCCAGAGTGAGTGAGTTCCTGCCAGCCCAATGCTACAGGCCCACCAGTGACAGATTAAGACTTCTGCACTGGGCCACAAGAGAGGGGGCATTCCTTTCCAACTGCTTGAGCTTCCCAGAGATTCCTCAGTAAGCTTTTGTTTGGTCCACTTGCACATACAAAAGACACAGTGGGAGCAGCTCAATGCCAAAGCTGTCCAACAGAACCAGGACTTATAAAAAAGTTGTTTGCCATCTTTCATTAACTGCCTCTTTTTCTGTCTTTTCTTGCTTGTGTGTGTGTTTACATGTCCCTGTGTGCCAGACAGCTGTGCAACCTGTTCTCTCTGGAGGATGACCAAGTCAAAGACACCTGTCGTTTAAGCAAATGTTTTTCTTTTTTCCAAAGAGTGAATGTGAGTGAAAAGCATGCCTGTAAGTTCCAGATGTTTCATTGTGGAATTTCCTGCTTTACTGTCAGATTTGTGGAAAGCATACTGAGATAGGAATGTTGAGATGAAGATGAAGAAAAACACACTAACTGCACAATACGAGATATTCGTTACATTTGAACAACACATAAAAGCCCGTGTAATCATCATTATGTCCATTTCAGTACAAATGCTCCTTGGTCATCATTTCCGCTCAACTTTTGTGATGCCACCCAAACACTCTCCTTGTGGGAAAAACAGCTTCAGGATAGACAAAACTGAGAAATCCTCCTGATTGTGCACAAATCTTAAGATATAAGTACAAATTTAGCCCCAGTTAAAGTCCTAAATAGTAAAATCTGCTTAAATCAGATTAAAAAGTCTTAATTCAGGACAGTGACCGAATGGAAAGTAAATGTACTAGTCTCACTGTCAAACATGCGCCTCCAGGACTTTCATTTTTGTTATTTTCAACCTTCAGTTCTGTTACTCTCTGCCTGCACCATCATTAAAAAGATGAGGCAGCCACATCTGGAGAAAACCTCAACAGCTTCCAGACGAGGGGGAGGATCTGCCACAAGATGGAAGCCACGGCCCAGCTCGCTGCATAACTGTGGTTTCTCTGCCTTCTGCCTCACTCAAGAATACCCCTCTAACATGAACGGAGAGCGAAGGACTGCAGGAAATATTTATGAAACTCTGGTACTGAAATCTGTATGGCGTCAAACTCTGATTGGGCAGCAATGCCGATTATTTCGCTGTGCTTTAGATACAAAAGTCTTTTGTTCCCACCAAACAGCAGCACAACACATGTGAGAAAATTTGGATCATTATGACTCAACAGCTCCATTGGTGGAGTAACAAATAAAACTATTGTTGTCATGTTTGAGTCTATGGAAAAAAAAAATCTGCCATATGTCTGTAAAACAAATCTCTAGAGAGCATTTAACAAGCCAGCTGCCCATGAATACACATTCCAGTAAAACTGCCTGATCCTCATACCCTACCTGGTAGATAAACATGATAGTCAGAATGAACTACATACAAACATCTGACTAAGTACGAGCATTAGTTACTCTTTAATTAAAAAAAAAACTATTCCAAAGGGAAAAAAAACATGAAAAGCCTTAGTCATGCAAATCTTCTTAAACATGAACTTCACATGTAGAAAATTCTTTTTATCCTAAGAGATGCAATGACAGCATGATAATGCAACACTAAAAACTTATATAATCTTATGGACGATCATTTTTAGGCCAGAAAGTTTATTTCATCTCATATTCAATCTGTCATTAAATATGTGTTATATACATAATTAGATAGCTAAATAAATACATCATACACTGAAACTATCTATTGTTTTCCCACCACAATCTATAACATTTATGTCATGGAGTTTTGCATTTTCACATATGCTAAAACTAGATTCTGTTAACAAATAGTGTGCACCAAGAATTTTCTACACTGTAAGAAAGCTAAGTTAGTTTCTTTGCAGTGAGATGGATGGTCCACTGAGTCACAGCACAGATGTAATCAACTGAACAGATGATCAGAGCTGAGACAGAGGGATGTTGTAAGTCTAACAGGGTTGTCCGGGCAACAGTCTGCACAGCCAAAAGGAGTTGAGCTGTATTAAAAGAAAGAGGGGCATCTTTATTTATCTTTGAGCTATCACTCTTAATCTGCAAGATTAGCAAGTGTAAATGAAGGCTTTTGCCTTTGTGTTGTTGATGATGAAAGTAGGTCACGGAGAGGAAGCTACGACCTTTGGGAGAAGTATTTCTCTCTCTCTCTCGCTCTTTTTTTCTCTGTAAAACTTTTATTCCCACGCATTACTGACACACCTAATTTATTTCTCTGAGTTTCATCTCGGCCTCCTGATTTCATTCATGTTAAATGTTAAGATTATAGCCAGTAGATGGAGCTAGCGTTCAAGAAAAACAAATAACTTTTTCTTCAGTTGATTTCTGTCAATGTATAGGCTCTTTGCAGAAAGATATCTATCTTTTTCAGCAGCTTCAATTTTGACTTTTATGTCAGAGATTAATCTGTGAAAAAGGTTCTGTGAGCAAATATTTTGGGGAAAAATGAAAAAAAAAGCAGATACAATGAGATTTTTGATTAATTATTAATGTTAGAATATATTGTTGGTGTCTTTTCAGTTATGTAACAGAATAATATGCTAATTCAATCAATATTTACATAAAAATTTAATATGACTATTAATCACCTGAGCCTCAAAGGACAAAAAATAAGATCAAGAATATCCCTACATGGATGGAGAAATACATAAAAAAGAAAACACTCCTGGAATTAAAGTGTTACTATTTGAGTCTGCTCTTACACGAGTAGAGAAGTGTGTAGTATTAAAGGTACCGTATGTAAGATTCTGGCCAAAACTGGTACTGCAATCATGTGAAACCGTGGCCTATGTAAGAAA
>JAPMNP010705964.1:0-16711 GCA_029874935.1 Atherina boyeri
GTCGAAATACTTAAACAAGAGTTTTGGACCGGGATGCAACTGACAACACATCATGCGACCACCACCTGCAACATGAGCTCTCAAACAAGTCTAATGACAAGAACAGAAAATGTTGATCTGTGAGGTTTGGCGCTCTGAGAACATCACAACAACAAGGCTCCCAATCTTTCCACTCTTTACGTGATTAAGTAAAATGATCGGACGTGAGAAATAACCTCAGTAATATCATTTGTGTTGGATGGTAGAGTCATGAAGGGAGCAGATAGAAAAATATTCATCATCGAAACAACAAGGGGCATTACAATAGGAACCTCCTCACCGAGTCATCTTGGTAATATATTCCCACTGGAAAGCGAATAAGGCTCCTCTTCTGTCCACAGTTTGCGTTTCAGAAGAAGTAATGTTCATACTTTTTGTTTTTCCTCGTTAAGGTCTTATTATTTACACGATAAATAAGTTCTATTTACTTTTGTCCTTTGATTAGTCTTATAGAATTTCTTGACATCATCTTTGAACACTTCAAAAATGGTCTCTTTTACTTCGAACCAAAAAGATAAAAATAACAAAAACTAGAAAATAATTCCCTATTTCCCTTCGTCGTCATGAAGATGCATCCACTTTTGACTCCTCGGATCAGTCAGTCGTTCTGCGGGAGGACCAAGCACAGCTTCCGCAACTCCCTGGAGTGCGAATACTGACATGTAGACAACCACCTCGGTACACTGCTCAGATTAAACAGATGATGTTTGACAGGCCATCCCCGCTCTATGTGAAGTCCTCAACAGCTCCATAAGACATTGAGCAGCAGTGCTTGACACGGCGTCCAAGGGGTTACTGAGTGCATAAAAGTCCAGTGCTGCAGGCACGCTTTCAGGAAACAAAAAAAAACAAGAAAAAAAACAACAACAACAAAAAAAAGAACATGTCTGGCAATATTCCCAGCACAGTCCTAGGGTTCATATGCAGGTCAATGAGAAGTCAACGTGCTGGTTCAACATCCCCCACCAGGCATCGTTGTTCTCAGTGACGGAGAGGAGACGAGAGCACACGCTCTGAGCTTCGCCAGCCCAGCAAGATGGTGCTCTTCAAATAGTCCAGTGTGATGAAAGTCAAACATTGACTCGGCAATGTTTCAAATGACTGTTTGGGGCAGTGAGAGTGGTCGGACTTTCAGTAAAAGTGGACCTTTTCAGTATTATGTACAAGACTTGCACTCGGATGTACTTATTTGCACGCAATTCCCTGTGATTGCCTTTTTAAAGAATAGCCAGTCATCCAGGTGGGAAGTAATCATATACAGTCTCTTTTTTTCTTTTTCTATTTTTAACTTTTTTATACTGTTTTTTTTTTTCATTTTGCTGTGTAAAGGGCACCTTTATATTTCTATGGAACATACAGCTTTGGATGCTGTAGTTTCTGTTGTTCATGGCATCACTAGTATACATGGATAACATGGATCCACTGACCAGATGTTGGGAAAACCAGCTGATTAAATGATAATGAAGAATATGTTTGTTTTTTTTAATTCCAGTTAAACTACACAGCTTGACTGTTGTAATTGAGTGTTTTGCTAAAATTGATCCCAGTTCATTTGAAAACAGCAGGGGCTTTGGTGTTGGTAACGTTAAGCTGGCAAAAGCTTGTTACTGTAAGTAGTACAACTGATATTCTATGTATGTGCATTAAAGAAAGTTATTAGTAAACTCTTTGGTTTAACATGCACATGAATGGAACTCAGTTAAAAATACGACATCTAGAGAAACAAAAGAAACAGGATCCCGTTAGCATTTGTGAATTAATGATACTCAGTAGGTCTCCCTTTGTTAACAGCATGTGAGCAGGATTTTTGATAACAACCACAGTAAGAAGCTTCCTGCACTTTGCCTAACCTCTGGCTTTATTTCTGAAATCTTTTATCTTCCTACTCCTAATGTTTGTGATTGAAACATTGTTATTGCACTTTCCCTCTTATTTTGACACACTTTGCTGCTGCTGCTGTGAACAGGTACACCATTATGCTGACATGGAAAATGACAAAGACCAGATTTGAGAACAAGGTAATACCTTTTGTCATATGCTGAATTACCTCCCATGAGTCATTAGTAAGATATTTTCAATGATGTGTTTTGGAAAATAAAATCAAATGCAGTGATGCCTCATCATGCTGTGTTATGATGAGACAGTGTGTTTCAGATGCCGTATCCATCAAGGCATAATTTGAAAATGTAGTCCTTTAGTTCATGTACTCATGTTCTAAAAACAAGGCCCCACTGTTCAACCACCTCACCTGCCCCTTCGTTTCAAAGTCATGGTGAATCAGAGGCCTTTGCCCCATTTATAACAACCGCTTTCACTAGCGTCCAAATTTGAGTGTGCCAGTGCGCTCGGTAGGAGGAAAGGGTCCACTGGGACCTTCAGTTTGTGGTCTGAGGGGTGGTGGAGGGGAGCGAGGTCCTGGCACAGGGGCAACTATGCTGGCAGCAGAGGGCACGGCAGGCAGGGCCACTGTCTGTATGGTTCCTCTATCACATGGCCCCAGGTCTTCGAGCCCCTCCAGGCCCTGAGGTGGTCCTTCATAGCCCATGTTGAGCCTCAGGGGTTGGTGGGCCTGGCAGTAGTCTACAATAGGCTGTTCGTAGCGGTAGAAGGTCAGGGCGCCCATCTGGTGAGGGACCTGTTTAGTAGGAGAGAAAAGAGGAGGGCACAGGCATGGTGATGGAGGGGAAAAGAAGATGAGGTGCACATGGACGGTAAAGGTAACAAAGAGGGAGAGAAGAGGGGATAAGAGAGGAGAGAAATAAAATGTATTAGATAAAGGTTCACAGCCAGAAAGGTCATCTTACTGTCAGATGTGGTAGCTGAATGACATCCAGGATAAAAAATAAGGAGACCACCTGAGAATTGTTAATCTTAATTTCATTAATTGTTTAGGTTAGTTTTAAGCACCGAAAGGACAGGAGAAGCCAGGATTACAAAGAGAAGAACATCAGAAACAACTAAATCTGCACAAAAATAAAGAGAAAAATGTGAATCATGAGCTTCCTGTGACTGCTTCCTTTGAAACTGGGCCTCTTATTCTTGAAAGCGAGTGACATAATAAGCTACTTTACTAGTGGTTGTGATCCAGTGGAAGAAGTTTTCGGCAAATCTTGAGGAAAACTGCAGTAAAGACCCACAGAAGGGAAAACTAAGAAATTTCCTTTGGAATCATCATTCTATCTGAGATAGTATATACAATCTCAAAAGATGCCAGTCAGTTATGGGAGTTTATTGTTTACCAATAAAGATTCTTGAACAATAAACATATTTATAAGGTGAGTTAAGTTATTGTAATCTTCACCAGGTCAGATGTGCTCATCTAGGAAGTTTATATTCCCCAAATGCCGATGAAGTATTCTTCGAAACAAGGAAAAATCCACATTATACTGTACAAGCAAGTCATTTTGAATTTCCACTTTTTGCATTCAGATTTTATCAGTCACATCTTCGACATGTCCTTAAAAGCAGCAGTAGAGAGCTGGCTAGTGTGTGCTGCATTGTGTCACAGCTTTTGTGCCATGTTAGAAATGCTCCATCCTTCAGGGGTCTGGCAGGAAACATCTAATTTGATTACCTCCAAAAACCTCCACATTTCCCAACAATGTCATTTAAAAATCATGACTTTTTTCAGTGTTTTTGGCTTGATAATGACCAAAAACAGTAAGAAAAATTACACCATAAACCAACCAAAGCTTTTTTTTTCTTTGAAGTTTTACATTTTCTTAAATGTGTTTTAAAAAATGTCCCCATGCAGTTCATTTGTCACACATCACTTCATTGTGCCTATGTGACTCTAAGCCTGCAGTAAGTTTGTCAGCTCACTTTTGCCCATCAGTGAATGTCCTCATATGGAGACCACCTGAGCTCCACTTATCCAAATCCTATTGGTACAAAGACTCTTAAAAATACTGCGTGTGCTATCGAGTATCTGCAGAAAATGCTACTTTCCAATGGTGCGAATAGTCCTCCACCGTATGACTTGTGTTCACAAATGTAGGAATAGCACGTGTATGAATTACACGAAGCATGCTGTAGATGGCAAAAGCACAGATGCTTTTGTGCTTAACCTTTGGTACAAGAGCTGGAACAAATAAGCCTTATCTCCCTCCAGTGCCATGCCACTTGTGTCACAGCCAGGAGCCCTCATCACATCTGGCCATGTGTCTGGTCTTGTGTTCCCTCTACAGACCTTAACAAAGTGCAAAACAAGCAGATGAGACTCTTGCGACACTCTGTCTCCCTAACTTTGACTCACACTCTTATTCGCCAATTAGGAGATTTCAAACAGGCCGTGAAAACAGCACAGTAAGATGGCAGCTGACCTGGATTAAACACTGCAGGCTGGCAGAGAGGCAGATCATCCGATCTGTACACAAAGGCGACAGGAACAACAACTGCAGGAGCAACAGATGTGACACCGACACAGAAGACATAAATAATACAACCCCTGACTCTTAAGGAGGTGTTGGAAGCAGAGTGTCACATCGGCGCCATATTTGCTGCAAATCACATTAACTGCGTGATTGTTTCAGAAAAAGCCATCTTGATGTTTGTGAGCCGATCCTCATTGTTCACATGTAAGGAAAAACTATACTGATAGTCGGATAGCAATTCTAAGTAAACTCTGAGTCCTGAGGAAGGTGGATTTAAAACCAAAAGTGGTTGCAGAAATTCAGCTGCTTTTATTAAATCTACCATTTAAAGTCACTCTGATAAGAGCAATCTTATTTGAGATAACGCCGGAGAATTTAAGCCAAGTTTTCTAAAAGCCAAGTTACTGTCAATGTAATGCTGATATATGAATGTGGAAGGTGGAATAGTGTGTGTTTGTGTGTGCGTGTGTGTGTGTGTTAGGAAGCTGAGATTTCAAAGTCAAATAGGGAGAGTCGGGGCTAACACGGCTTGGCAGTTTAGGAATTACTCTGAACCAGGGGCCTGAGATAAAGCCACTCTAAAGGAATTAATACCAGCTCTGTTTTAGATAGTACAAAAAAGGGGGAAAAAGTATTATTTGTGGCCTCTGGCTTTACAGAAACACATTCCCATAGTTCAGTCTGCAGCACTACACTCCAGAAACTGCACAAACTTGTACTCCTGGAATTAGTTTAAAAAGATTCCGTTTGTCTGGTGGTGCTGTCTTCAGTCGAAGCTAAAAATCTTCACAAAAAGCCTTTCAGCTCTTCAATTCAGCCTTTCGTTTAACTCCGTCCATGCACCTCCAGAACCACCACCCTACCTACTTTTCTCTACCTCTTTCCTCCTCAAATGGACTCCATTAAGCGAGCCTGACTCATTACATTATAGGCACTCAGTGGATTACTTCCCTCATTCCGCTTTCAGTTTAAACCCCTCACCAGCCCTGCTGCAGCCGCTGCCACACCGCCACCTCCACTTCTCCTGTCACACACACCTCCGTCCACCTCGGCTCTGCTTCCCGCTCCCCAGCCACGTCCAATGAATTAATGAACTGATATTATCTCCAAACCATTTCAGTGGTTTCTATTAAATTGTCTGGGCAAAATTCTGGGTCTAATGCAGGTTAATATGTGAGTGTGTGTGTAGAGGGATGGCTGTTTTGTGAATATTTGACAGGAAATACGGTTTTAAAAGACAAAAAGAAAGAGAAATTTGAAGGTTACATGAACATGTTTTCACTTATGATACTTCTATAGACGCAACGGTAGGATGAATATTGAATGTTGTTAAAGAAATGTGAAATAAAAAGCAAGGTCAGTCTTTATGGACATATTCAGTGACCCAAAATGCTTCTTACATTAGCTTCTGTGAACAAATGGTGCTATTTCCCCATCCAAAGATGCAAGGTGTAGCTGGCTCATTAAGAACGCTGTCATCCTTTTGCCTCTCAGCAAATGGACATCAGTGATTCCTTCCTCCCAGCAGTCTAATGACAGCCAGATATGCAAATGGAGAACATCTGGTGAACCTAACAAACATACACTTTCATTTTCCAAATGTTTTTGAGCTAAGTAGTTGGAGGAGAAAAAAACAAAACACTTTTTTCCACAAATAAATGACAGTTGAGTTTCATTATTTCCATTATTTATCACTTTTTTTCTCATCCATGATTTTTTGACCATTGAGCCATTGCTGGCATTTTGACTTTTTTTGCCAGCTGGATTACCGCCTACCTTATTGCAACACAAAGTTTGACAAAACTCTTTGCAATATATATCTTAGGAGAAAAAAGTAACTCACCGATTAAAAACTATTAAACTATTATCAAACTGTTAGACACTTCTATTAACCACATGCAGGTTTATTATCATAGAGTTTAATGTCTTATAAAGAATACTTCTTCAAGCATGAAATCGAATTAATCAGCCTTTTCTGCCTTCCAATTACATCCCCACTTTTACTGAAGCTCATACATGAGCAAATGTTTTCCAACTTTGCATAGTCTAAACTAGCATACAACTTTAAGAGCAGATAACTATGATGGATGTAGTAATAATCGGGGGTCTGGCTTTCCACAAACAATCACTGCTATAGCTGCATTTGTCATAGCTGGAGTCCCATGGAGTTCATACAAAGATAGTAATGAGATCATTTATTTTGCATGGGTGCAGCTATCAATTTGATGCTAAAAGTCAACAAAACAATCAGTGTGTCAAAGTGAGGGCCCTTTTTTTCCGAGCAGTCTCTATGAAAGATATACTGCATGGTTTTCTGAAACAAACCATATGACAAATCACATTCAAGAAGAAGAAGAAGAGTTGTTATATAAAGTAAAGCAATAACTTGCTCACATTTGCTCATGTTTGGGTCCCCAAACATGAGCAAATGTGATAGCTAAACCTACAGTGACCGAATAAGGAGTGAATTTGAATGCAAAACTGAGTGAAAGCACAGCTGTAAAGCAAATGGAATGAAGAAGGAGGAGAAATAATTGTTACAGTCTGGTCTCAAACTCATTGATTTAATTTCCCCCTAACCTCCTTATGAGGAACTTCACATCTGCTCATAAGTGAGCACTCCACAATGTTGTTAGGCGCTCGCCAAAGGACACCTTCTGCCTTTTCCAAAGATGCCAAGATGTCCTGATAGAACAGCAGTATTTGAAGCTTGAAAGAGAGTCGGTGCAGCACAGACGACACTGTATCACAAGTCACAGTTCAGATATCTGCCATGTGGGTTTTCTCCAGGTCATCTGGTTTCCTCCCACAGACCAAAGACATCCATGTTAGTTCAACCGGTGACTCTAAAATGA
The DNA here is from genome assembly GCA_029874935.1 of Atherina boyeri. Taxonomy (NCBI): domain Eukaryota; kingdom Metazoa; phylum Chordata; class Actinopteri; order Atheriniformes; family Atherinidae; genus Atherina; species Atherina boyeri. Next base: position 7,268 of record JAPMNP010705964.1, read on the forward strand.
TTGTAGGCGTAACCGTGGCCATGCTTGGTTGTCTGCTTCTATGAGTTCTTGATGTGATGGAGTGGTAACCTGTCCAGGGACTGACCTGCCTCTCTCACCCCTAAGGCAGCTGGCATAGGCTCCAGACCCCCTCAGGACCATGAACAGCATAAACAACTTGGACAGAGGGATGGATTTATTCCAGGTGGCAGAAAAACAGATGGGCATTAAAAGGCAAAACAATTTGCCAAGCATCTATGAATTATGAATTTGAGATTAAAACCGAGTAAGGTATTTTTCTCTCTGGGAGGGTGGCATTTAAGAAGGATGAGGGGCTTTGGTGCTAAAAATCTTTTTTTTATTTTCTTTTTTCTTTTATTTCTAGTTGGATAGAGGTTACATTATGGACAGCTGACATTCCACTGAAAGTTCACAGACAAATAAGGTCAAATGTGACATTGATCAAAAAGCTTAAAACCGACTTCAAATAGCAAAAAGTGAAGGTATCACTGTGACAGGGATGGGAGTCTCAGCGGAAAGAAATGGTAGCAGGGTTTCTGTTGTTGATCAAATATGAGAACTCAAGTTGGTGCAGGCGAACCCCTTATTGTGTACTGTAATCTGCGGCTCCTACCGTTCAGAAATTATTGGCAGATAAGAAGAAAGAAAAGAAAAAAAACTCATCCAACTCTCCCTGCTGCACCACTGGAAGGATTTTTGCCTCTTTGGATCTCTGCCACCTTTAACTGCATGTGTTTCAGCTGACAATGACTGGCATCCTGCCTCCTGGTGGATCTTTATCTCAGTATGCCTGAGCGCTCTGTAAGGTCACCTGAAACCTCCAAACTTTGCACAATCTGTCCAAGGAGATTAAACCAGGCACTCCAGTCGCTCATCTTTTAAATCGTTTGCCTTTGTGTGCATATTTTACGAAACTGCTCACAACTTAACTCAAGTGTTGACTGATTTGTGTGTGTTCCATAAAAAGAGACAAAAAAAACAACTATACCGTCTGCAGATACTTTGTTCATTCTTGCAACAGCTCTAATTTGTTAGAATCATCAGTGACTCTTAAAAAGCCCCAAATCCCATAACTTCATTTTTACAGCTTTTCAGTGCCCTTTAGAAGTTTTGTTTCTTTTTGCGTTCATGCTTTTATGAGCAGCTAAGGAGGCAGTAACAGTGCCACAGGCAGACAATGCTAATGTCTCCCTGGGCTTTAGGAGCATTATGGTTCAAAAAGTCTGCCGCTTTCCCTGCCAAACACTTTGATCCTCTCAAGTCACTGTATTGTGGCACGCAGAAGCATAACAAAGTAAAGAGGAGTTGCAAAAGACTCCTACTAAAATGCTGCTTTGGCTTTGCTTTTCTTACATTTGTATTAGATTTTAATCTTTATTTCTGTAAATCCTTGATGTATGTTGGAAATTGTTAAATAATTAATCTTTTTGACTCCTCTTTTGTGTTACTCCTTTAAATGAGTCATATAGTGTTCCCCAAAATATGATTGTTAGCATATTAGTTCTCCATACATTAACCTATATCATTGTTATCATTCTTGTTTTCATAAAGTGGCGCACAATTCATTATGGGGAATTAGAGAAACAAAGCATGACTGAGTTATTGGAAATTGTTGAACTGCTTTTTTCTTTTATGCTCCTTATTCCTCTAGTTTAATCTCTATAATACTTGAGATCTATCACCACGGTTCATTTTGGTTCATTTATATTTAATGCTGCAAGAGATTCATATTTGATGTTAAGGTTCTGTGTTTATATGAAAAACTGTTTTAGTATAACTATATTTCTGTGTTGTTCAAAAGTACTTGCTGCATTTCAGAGCAATATTGCATTTCTCTCTGCAAATTAAACATGCAATCAGAGTCTAATACAGCCCGTTGATAATATAATGAAGATGGAGAATAATGAGTTGGCACAGTTTTCATGCTTTACCCTCATCACATTGGATCCAATCCAATTCTAACAATTCTGCTCAACTTAATTTAGTCAATACTTTGTTTGGGATGGTAGAAACGAAGGCAGTCATAATACAGATTTTATGTAGAATGATGTGTAGCATGTTTATGCATCTGCTTGTCTTTAACATGTCTTAACTCGATGAAGCAGCTGGAGTTATTACACCACAGGCAAAAAACAAATACTTGTATCCAACCCGATTTGTGATTAAAGAACATGTTTGGGGACAATTCAGGATATTGCTCAAGGATGCTTTGACATGTTAGTCTCTTACTCATCCAAGTCATGGTATGAGCTTAAATAGAAAGAAATAGGATTTATTTCTTTCTTGTTCTTGCTCTAATGCTTAATCAAAAAGCCCCTTCAGTTTTCACTGTTGGCTAGCTTCAGGCTGATCAGCTGTTGTAGTCACAGTCACACTTTGAGAGTCATTAAGGTCACATTTGTATCATGGAGCCACTCACTGACCCATTCTGTTGGGTATTTAGGTCATTGTCTGTGAGTTGTTTACTGGCCCTATGAACATGCGAGGTGTTTAGGCCAAAAGATTGAAGGTGCCAATGGATGTGAAAGTGCCTGAGAGAAGAGTCAAAGTTGCATCGCAGGTGGAGGTGATACCCAGGGCTAAAGGGAAACACCTCACAGGTGACAATGATCTAAATGACCTACCTGTTGAGAGTGGGGGGGGGGTCAGTGACAGACATGTGAAACCCAATGACCTTCCAAGTGTGAATGTTGCAATAGCTTCTGAGCACTAGTCCTACAAGTATCAAGTATTTAAGATCCTTCAACTCACAAATTTGGTAATTTGGGGATTAAAGGGGAAACAGTCTGCCACCTGGCCTGCAGCCAGCCCAGTCGGTTCTACCTGCATGATCACACACATAACAAAAACTACTCAGTCTGGTAGAGAGTTGCATTGGGATTGGGATCCAACAAGACCTGAAGCACATCTTGCAAGACTTAACAGTTACTGCATCTAACCACAGTGTTATAATAAATTGATTAATTAAAGAGGAAGATTAAAGGCAGAATTTGTAAGTTTCAAGGCGATTCTTCTGGGAGTCTTCCCAACACCAGGTGGCATTAATGAGCTTCTGTGACTCATAGCGTTTTTTTTTTTTTTGGTTTATTTGTTTGGTATAAACCAGAAGCTGACTCTGGTGGTAATATTGATCACTTTGAGACGGCTTCATTCATGCTTTCTATCAAATAAATTAGCAAAGGCTGATTAATCTAAACGTCTGTGCAAGTTTGACTCTTCCTCTTCTATGTGAAGACTGGGGAGTTTAATGAATTGAAACGCTGCAGAAAGTGCAGATAAATCGTCTCATACGCACTCTCCTGGTGGAAAAAAGGTAGTACAAGTGTTCGGCTCTGTAAACAGTTGAAAAAGGATCAGTAAGTTTGTAATTTAATAAAACATCACATATGGAGTTATGACAAACATGTTTTTAATTCTCTTATTGTAGTTTTAGTTGTATTGTTTTTTTTACATACATTTATGTTGGAAATCTTACAGATTATGCCTTTAAAGCATGACTTTGCAAACATGAAGCGTGAAGGGTGATAGAAAGATAGGACTGTTTCCATTAATGCAGTTATGTTTAACACACAGCAGGATTGGGTTGGGATTACAATCCTGGGATTTCATTGTTCACGGTCCCATAAAAGAAATCATGTGTGGAGGAAGAACACAGATGTTGAAGGAGCGACTGAAAACATGTTAAAAAAAGCATTCCTGCGATAGGCTCTATACTCATGAACGAAGCCATTAGTTAATAACTAAGACAAAAAAAATTTGATCTATCATTGTCCTGATGTAGCTGTTCTGATACGTTTATAGATTCAAAACCTAAGCATAACTAAATCAGTGCCTTTCCAAACCAAATATGCCGCCTGCCCCCATGGGTACCCCATGTTTAACCAATGTTTGTATTGATTTATAGGTATTTATTGCTATAATTACTGCCATTTCCTTCTTGTCCATTCTGATATGGCATGATGATTTAAAGTGGGTTCAGTCTGCATCCTTTGTCCTGCATTGGGGAGGCACCAGCTAAGAGACTCTACCACAGAAATCTATCCAAGCTGGGAGACTACCTGACAGCCTTCCCAGTGGTTACCCTCTTGACTTTATGATTTTTATCTGTTTTTTCATAATAATCTCTGATTGGTTGGTCCACCACTAAGATATAAAAAAAACATACTCATTACTTTAATAGTCCCCAAGAAAATGGTCTTACATAGCAACAAGAAAATTCATCTCAACAGCACAGTTTTATTCTTTGATTACCTGCTGGTATCCAAGAAAAGACAAACTGCACCAGAAAAAAATCAATTTCAACACATATAAGAGTCTTACTTTAATCAATACCATTTGACTACATGTGAAACACAAACCACTATTCACCCAAATGTGCATTAAGTAAAAGAAAAAAACATCCAGATAAGCATCCAATGACATCAGCCTGGTTTATCGGGTGCATCAAGTCATTTTGTTTTTGTGGTGTTTTGTTCAGTTTTATTTAAATTTTTTTGTGAAGGGGTGTTCCTTTTTTCACAGACATTTCTGTTAATCGTCTATCCCTTGTGCATGTAATTCTCAGTCTGTCATCTACCACCTTGTTTGTACCCCAAAACAAGTTAAAAAAGATTTTAAAAAAAAGAATTTCAATAACAGAAAAGATATCTTGGCCCTGCGACAGAATGGTGACCTGTGCAATGTGTACCCTGCCTCTCGCCTGCTAAGAGCTGGGATAGGCTCCAGCCCCCCCGACCCTGAATTGGATACGTCGGTATAGATAATGGATGGAAAAGACAACTTTTGTCAGCCATGTCAGCACGCTACATTTATACATTTAAAGGAAGTAGAAGTAGAATACCCAGAGAAACTGTGGCTTCTGCAGAGTTAATATGAATTGGTAGGTTCACAGTTATACTGTAAATGTTTACTATGTTTTCAACAATGAGATTGTGTGAGATCATAAACACGCTAATTAACTCAATAAACCCACTATCAATTCGAATCAGGATACTGTAATCACAAATCTTTTGCACCGTGAGCATTTAGGCGAAAATATCTGCAAGACCATGTGTGCATGCGGATGTTTACACGTGTGCACGACAGTGTGTCGCTGTGTGGGTGAACACCTTTCTCAAACGACTGCCGCTCTAGCAATGCAGGGGTTGTCAGCTCAGCTCAGGTGCTGATAGGTGGGCACCAATGAAACAGAGCCCACCAATCAGCTCTTCAGCAGAGCAGTGTGTCTGAGGATGTGTGAAACTGAAAACCATCAGTTTGTTTTGAGACAGCACATCCTGAGAGGAACGCATACCCAGCTGCTTGTGTTAATGTGTGTATGTGTCTCATATCTATCCATGTATTTGACAAATTTTGATTCATAGTGAAAATGATTACTCCTCCCCATCTCTATGAACAATGTTGAGTCCAAAGTTAGCTAGCTTTTTTCATATGTTCACTGGGGTTTTGGACCAAATATTTAGATAAATACAAAGAAATTAGGTTCACTTTTAGCCTAATTATAGTTTATTCAAGTCTCAGTAGCTTTTTCCCTGACCATTACATTCAAAAGAGGTAATGAAATCTTTGAAAATCTGATAAAATATTGCTAAAAATTCAACTTTGTGCTCATATTTTTTTCCACTTTGGAAAGGTTATCACATCGCAGAAGCTACAGTGACGCGGTGTTACTGTCTCAAAGATCAACATACACCACTTGGAATTTAAGAGTCATAAAGGGTCAACTAACTTCTGCCACAGAGCATATCACCTGATATTTCCTCTTAAAACTGTGTGAGAAAATGAGCCCACATGTCCACATTTTAACTAATTGATTCTCTAAACAAGCCATTAGCCTCCCACTAATTCTTTAATGACCTGAGGCCTCTTTATGTGCACGGAATCTTGATTACATATCTGTGATGCTGCACACTGACAAATTATTTAAAAAAATCATATGCAATTCTGCTCAGTAAGCTGTTTTAAAAGGAGAAAAGTGAGGGAGAAAAACTGGGGGAAAACAGGGAAGGAAATAGCAGGATGGAGGGCCCCTTCATGCACCAGTGGGTGCCCACTGTCGGCTCATCACAACCACCTCCTACCCTACGCTGTGTACAGTAAAGGAGCTTCAGCAGGCCACAGCAAATGGGCCATGAAATGTTACTCAATGCTCAACACGTTCCTCGGCCTGTTTTTCTTCCACACATACATGCTGAAGTATACACAATTACAACAAGTAATGAAGGCAAAGATTGAGTATCAGTGGAGCAATGTAAATGAGAAAGAGCTTGAATCGTTCAATGAGAGCTCACTGAAGTTCCAGATTATTTCAGTCTCATGTTGTCTCACTTCTGTTTGTAAAGATTAGCGCTACGACTAGCAATTAGTATAATTGTGTATTAGGGTATCAATTAGTATTTCATGTGGTGGAATTCAACAGCTTGTTTTGCTTCACCGGCATTTGAAGCCCGACAGTGTTGGGGAAGTATTTTGTTTCAATTTACAGGATAACCTATACTCTCAGTTTGGCAATTTTTGCAAACAGGTTTTTAATCCATGTACTGACTCGATCCATGTACCCAGTTGGAATTTTGTGTTCAACAAGAGAAAGAAGTCCTTTTGTAAATCTGTGGACAAAATTTACCAACCTGTATGCACAGATTGAGAAAACAAGTGATAAACTGAGACAATAATTTCCACCAGCCGTATTTCCTTGCAGCTGTCACTAAGCGGGTTCCACAGACTCCCACAAACACAGGGGGTACAGTCAGAGTCAGTATGAGTTTTTTTTTGTCCCAAATTAATAGAATAAGGTGCAAGTAAAGTATATTTTTTCCTTTTTCAGATTTGATTGGTTTCAGTTCAAGTTGCTGCTGCCCAAACTCGTTTTCAACAATGCAATATCAAGCTTTTACCATTAGATTCCTCACATTAAATCATGTAAATAAATAAAAAATTTAATAAAAATAACTAAAAACAACATCTAACAGTCAAAAACAGTAAAGCCCCTTGTGTGTTACTGCTGTCCAGCTTTTATATTAGCAATGCGTATGTTGGCGAGGACAAATCTCACATATTCTCCTTTCAAAGGCAATTCTCCTGGTACTCATTTAACTGGATATACATCCAGTAAGTACCGCTTTTGTTTTCCTCCTCGTGGAAGGATAATGTGCAATTAGCATGCCTGTAATCTATACAGTTACAAATTATGGGCTGCAGGTGGAGGGGTCCCAGTAGACCCTTGCAGACGGGTGTGGATGATGACATTTACATTACAGAGACTATGAACTGACCCTTGTTATGGAAATTAAACATAATAATGACTACTGATAATCATGATGGTCATTCCAGTTTTATATTTGCCTGTTGATATTACCCAAGTGTGTCAGTAAAGGAACAATTCAACTCCAAATAAATCCGAACATGTTGCCCGTGAAAGAGAGGATGACATTAAAACTGTGTGGTGTAATAGCATAATCCCATTGCAGGAACTGAGTGCAGCTAAACCCTTCTGTGGGATTGTATTTTATGTATCTATATACATGCAAATGATCAAAGTCAGGGCACACTGATTTTATTTCATGGCCTAACAAACAATCCTCAATTGCCTTGAGTTCCATTTGTACAATAAATCTCCTGCACAGATTGAAGAGTGTCCAAATGCGTATTAAGAAGTCAGAGTGATGGGTAGTGTCAAAGGAGAACAATTTGTAGTTTCATTTCAACTATCCCATTATAAATCTAAGGTTTCTGAATATCTTGTTTGGTGACGTCTTGCATTATGTTGGGCTTGCAGTCATGGTGGCACAGGCGATGTGTTTGAGTAATGAGCATGACCCAACATAAATGCTGTGTGGCCAACTTGGCTCTGCATTGGGAGCGTCAGTCACACTTTAATCAGGGATATTGGGGAGGAGTGTGCCTAGGAAGGCAGGAAGAAGCTTTTAAAGACCTGACTAATAAGACATGTCAAAGGGAGCTGGGAAGCAGCCAGAACTGATATGCAGACATTCCCTATCGGCCTCCTATCCTGCCCCACTACGCCCCAGCATGAGCAACGTTTGAACACAGATGGCCTGTTTACAAAGCAAAATATTCACTCATCCAAACAAACAATGCAAGACATCGCCTAGCAACATTTGGCTTGGCTGATCATTCGTTCCCTTTCTTTCTTTCTTTCTTTCTTTCTTTCTTTCTTTCTTTCTTTCTTTCTTTCTTTCTTTCTTTCTTTCTTTCTTTCTTGACTCTACATGTTTTTGCCTTGTCTTGGCTGTTTTCAAAGTTAACAAAAGCCCAAAAACTTAAAAAACAGTCCTAACTTCTTAAATCAACACTTTCTATTTCCAAGTGGAAAGTGTGAAATTCTTGTTTGTTTTAATTACCGCTTGGTAAAATGCTTCTGCAGGCTCATTCGTCTGTTTGTGAATTATTGCATAAATGAGATGACAATGAAGCAGCAACTATTAATTTGCCTGTATTTAACAGAGATAAAGCAAATGGGGACAGAGAGATGAGGTATAATAAAATCAATTTCATGTATAGTATATATATATGCCTCCATTCATTTTATTGTAATACTTACAGTATAGCAGTATTACTCTGTGTCAGTAGATTAATTGGCTGGAAGAAACTTCCAAACTAAAGTTTATCAGTGCATGAATTAAAAAAGAAAAAAAATTGCTCCTCACTTTTTGAAATTACATAAACACATTGGATGAAGAGAAAAACAGCACATTTAATATTTTTTTTTAAAGCTAAACTGAACGTAGAATCAGTGTGTGAACACATATGCTGCTCTCATTGGTGTTAAGATGGTGAGCATCAACCAGCTAGTCAATTACAATTCATGGATTAATCATCAGTAAATGTGAGGACGTCTATTGAATCAGAAGCTTTTGCAGTTTGCTGGGCTGCAGCATTCAGGTGATTATTCACCAGCCTACAACAGTCATGATAGCTGCAAGCCTTCCCATGAATGGACATCCAAGCAAGTTCACCCCAAGGTCAGATACTGCAGTGCTCACAGAAACTGCAAAAAGCATGAAAGCTACTTGTTAAAGTTTATGACAGTACAGTTACTAAAAGGCTGAACAAGAATGACTTATTTAGAAGGTTATAGCCAGGAGGAATCCTCTTTACAGTGTAAGATGCTAGGCTACAGTAAGGTGCAATGTTTGGCAAAATACAAATACTGTAGCTAATCAGCATTTACACCTAATTCCAAATGATAAGCATGGTGGTAAGAGGATGATGATTTGGACGTATTTAGCAGCCAGGGGGCCTGGACACCTTGCACCTTGAGACAACCATGATATTTGTACACAAAAGTAGTTTACCGTTAAAATCAAGCAGTGGTCTTCACAATAATTTCAGTGTCACCAGCTTGTTGACTAACACCAAAGTCTGCATCAGAAATGAGCTAAATTCTTCAACAGCAATGCCATACAGGATATGATGACTTCCAGT
>JAPMNP010705977.1:0-13215 GCA_029874935.1 Atherina boyeri
ATTCAGAATAGCAAGTGGTTTCACCAAATTTAGATTGTAGCTGCAATTCAAAATGCTATTTGACAGTTTCTCTTGTGGAGGAGATTAAATAACAGAGAAGTTGTGCTTAGGATCAAAATGACACCACAGCCTAAACATTCTCCATTAAATCCAGACTTTTTCTGGCCAAAAAACCTATGAAGACTATACAGAGGTTAAAACAGCTCTGCTTTTAGGAAGCAAGTACATTTTTCTGTTTTTGTTGACATTTGTCAAAAAGGATCCTTTTCTTTTTGAGGAAAGCTGTGTAAAATGTAAAAAATAAAGTATTTTCTTGAAAACAGCACAAAGATGACACAAATACCAATTTTTTTTTTACAAAAAATATCTGCCTATTTTGAATTTTTATGCCAGCTTCATGTTTCCGAAATGCTGGAGTGGGGTTAAATAAATAATATAATGCATCCAACTGAAAATCTAGTCTAAAGTTATGATATATAAGGTCTAAATTAAATAGCAACCCAGTAACTAGACAGATGTTGTTTTTAAACAAAGAGGTCCACACAGAGGTGGACTGTGAAGGAAGCAAAGATAATCATAGCCAATTAGATGAGCTATTTAAAAAACAAATTTAAAAATAAAATAGCAAATACGTTTAGATTGTAATTCTCTACAGTACATACAGTTATTTTCTTACCATCAATATTCAATCAGACTGGGTCTCAGCAGGCCATCGTGTTGTTGAAACATTCGCAGTGAGCAATCGACCATAGTTTCTCTCAGTTCTGTGGTATTTATGAAAAATAACAGGCTTAAAATCTGTTACTGTTAACTAGGTTTAGAAATGGGAAGAAATCTCTGTTTGGATGGACATGACTAAGAACAAATAATGAAATAATGATTCTGTTGTGGAATTTATTTGCATTGGCTCATCAGCATATCTGAAATTCAATGTCTGCATGCATTTTTTTTTTTTTTAACTGACTTTTTTGATCCAGAAATGTTTCTACGGTTTCTGCCTCATTTTGCCAGAATTATTTTAGGGTGTACAGAGGTGAAACTTTCCTGTGGCCAGATGAATCAACAGTTTCCCTCTGGCTAGAGAGAAGGAGGACCTTCGGCTGGTTAACATTTTAATATCTGTGATGGTAAGCATCGCAGATGGGGATATAACTTCCACATCTATTGTTGCAAAGTGATGCAGGTTTTGGAACAGCAGATGACATCTTTTTCTGACGAGAACTTGCTCATTGCAGCAAGACAACACTAAACCATATTACAACAGCATAACTACAAACTACTAAACAGGCTGGAAGCATTTGATGCATTGTGAAACATAAGGTAGGCCTACAATAAATGAGTGGTAAATGTTAAAATCCTCTTTCTGTTTAAAATACATTTGACACACTTTTTCCTTTGGTCAAAGAAGTACATTTCATATTACTGTAGCATTTCATGTATTGCTTTTGCAAGTATTTTTAAGCTCTCTTGTTGTGTCATTTAATATAAGTTGACAAAATACTGCGTACACCTTTAAACGTGATACGGTCTGTAACATAAACAGCTTCGATGTCAGTGACATATCACAGAGATATACACATAAAGTCAAGATGTTTCACGGGTATACATTATAGTGGAAGCTTTCTTTTCAGACTACGTTTCCCGTCATACACTCTTGTAACGACGCAGGCGCAAATGGGTTTATTTAGTTTTATCGACAACCGGAAGCGCCACTGTAAATTGACCGAACTGCATAGTACTTGGTAAAGTTTCTTGCCTTTTATGTTTTGCTTGTTCTGTGACTGCACTATAGTCACAAATAGACTTTGGTTTCTGTAGTAGATTATAAACACAAGGTTGTTTTTATTTAGACTTATCAACAGCTATTACCGTAACGAACAGGCTGGGATATCAGCTAGCTTAGCAGAGCTGCAGCTAGCTGATCTAACGTTAGCATATGGGCCCCTCCATTCAGAAGATGGCTTTTATATTTTCACAATTTGAATGTATTTTCGCTGACATGTATTAGTCTAGACACCCACCTTAGTATTTTAAAGATGCTCTGAGGATGTGCGACTTACTGTATTTCACTAGTTTTCTTACACAAACGGGAAATGTTAGGCAAATGGTGAAGTTAATCTACTCCAGGCGAATGAAGATTAGGATGTGTGGCTGGCAAGCAGACAATGTTTATTAATCGTCAGAGTTCAGTTAAGACAGTGATGGTTTATATAATTTATCATGTCTTTCTCCATGTTGTTGCAGCAAATCGTTTAAGGGAAAACTGCAAAAGCATCTATCTGAATTTGCTTGATTATAATAACATTATATAAAATGAGATGTGTAACCTGGTGTCAGTTTGAAAGTTTGCTGTAAACTATTGTATTGACACTTGAAACCACATCTGCTTTGAGGGAAAGAGATCTACTTCTTAAAACACGTAAAAACTGCTCAGGTTCCGTTTTCTGCTGGATTTGAGCTAAACTGTAGTTCCTCATGATCACCAGAACATCCACCTCAACATGTATCTATTATCTTCAGTTGTACTATAAGAGTATGAGATGCATCACTGTTTTCTGTGGTTCAGGAAGAGGGCTGTTTTTTTTTTTTTTTGTCTACTTTGAATGCCAAAATAGACCTGCTAAATCTATGATGGGGATAACGTGATTGTTTGAATGGCAGAAGCCCCATCTGGTGGGAGGATATCACTGTTGCAGTTGTTCTTTTCAAGCAGTTATCTTTTAGATATTCAGGCACAATGGAAGTAGAATATACTTTAATGGTGATAATTGCTCATTAAGTCATGTGTCTAAAATTATTTGTTGCTCAGTAAACCAGCTGCCTGATGGGGACTTTCGCCTTGACTAAAAGTGACCAATTTTGCTTCAATCTTCAGAGTTGAAAATGGGGCGATAGCTATAAATATATTGTGGGAAAAATGGCAAGTTTTGTTTGTTAATTTATTGTGTGGTCCTTTTTTGTACATAAAAGGACCAGCAGCTGCTGGAACTCAGAAAAAAACAGGTATTAGGTCAAGTTAAATGATTTCTTTTCAAAGCCATGTTGATAAGAATATGTGAAAAATAACATTGTTTTGCATATTGGGTCAAACTTGAAAGTGCATAGTTTTTTTTTGTTTTTTTGTTTTTTTTGTTTTTTGTTTTAAGAGCTTGAGGAAACGTCCATCTACTGCATTTGGACCAGTTTGCCTTAAACGTTGCAGTGTGTCCACCTCCATCCCTTATATGTATACGGTGACCATAATATATATCATCTTTTGCTAGACTGCATAGGTAATGATTACTTTAATATGTCTCCCCACTCCAGGTATGCTGGACAGGTGATGTGCCAGTCAGAGGAGCGATAAAGGCCAGAGAAGCCATGACTGAGTGCTTCCTGCCCCCCAGCAGCAGCCCTGCAGAACAGCGCAGGGCTGAGCACCCAGGGGGTGTGGCCCGCACCCCCAGCTCGGAGGAGATAAGTCCCACAAAGTTCCCTGGGTTATATCGCACAGGTGAACCATCGCCGCCTCATGATGGACATCACCATGAGCCGCCTGACGCCTACGTCTCAGATGATGACAAAGAGCACAACAAGAAGAAGAACAAGTTCAAGAAGAAGGAGAAAAGGAGTAAGAATTGTTTTCTTTCTGCCATTTTCCTGGTTATTGTACAGAGGCAGACACAAATCATAAGTTTGGAGAGATATGCAGTGTCCCATGTTGGAATTTAATCTGGGATGTAGCATGCACAGTAAACATTTTGCTGCTGAGGCATGCCAGACATGACGTATTCGAGCTTTGGACTTTAGAAATAGCAGGTTAAAGAAACAAAACAAAACTTTGTAGCACAAGGCCACTTATATCATGTTTAAACTGCAAACCTTAAATCCATTCTTTATCAGATCCACATTGATTCAAGGACAGCAACCTATTGCAAAGTGATTCCAGACTTCGAGTCCAGATTACCAATATGACATCGATGCTGAGTGAAATCAGTGCTCCTGTTACCACAGGGCTGATGAGCACGACAAGAATAACAATCACTGGACCAAAATAACTCTTTAGATGTATATACATATTTGCTTTTTCATGGTTATTTGAACTAGCCACAATCATTGTAATTGTTTCTAATCACCTGTGTTTAAAGAAAGGGGGTTGGAACTAAACATAGTTTTCCATGGCCACTCCTTTAACAACACCATCTTGTTGCCACCATTCTATGGCCCAAAAACTTTGAGGCAGTGATTTTAATCACATTTGTAGAAAATAGATGAATGTCCAAGGAAGCAGTTGCTTAAATCCATCCACTATTCCCAACTTGGATTCACAGTTTCACGTTGGGCCTGTGTCATATTTGCCCTGACAACATGTGGCCAAAGTCTATCAAAGGAACAGAACACTTCTAGTTTATTAGTCCTATATTTCTGATCCAATAAATGGTTCTTTTGTTTTGTCTAGGTGTAATATTAGATTAATATTTGTGTATCTGATGCCGGCAGAACTTCTAACGAATGGGAATGTAAACGTCATGTAAATAAATGTTTTCAAATATGATAAAACAGTCTTCTTTAGGGTGGATATTCGTATATTTTAGGTGGGAATAGGTGATGTTAAGAATAGCCAGACTTTACTAGAAGAATCCCACTGTTGCATACAAATCAGGCACTACAAAAAGCTACATGTGTAATATTTCCTGCTTTAATTATGTCATTTTTATTAACTTTTAATTATGATTATAAAATTATTTTTGGTATCTTTACATTCATGCTATTAACTTGGTCAGTATGTGGCTCACATGCAAAAAAAACATTCACTGAGAAACAGGCAGCACTAAAAAAAAACTCACTCAGTAAATACAGTTAAATTTTAAATTAAACGATTGTTTGTAGTTTTTAAAGACTGCACACGTCATTTGTTGACTAGAAGAAAGATGTAATAGCGGCACCTGGAAGCTACCAACACTTAACGTCATCTAGTTCTGACCGGTAAGCAGCATTTTAGAAAAGAGGTGACTGAACACCTGACTGAGGGGACTTTGCTGTCACTTTAGAGAAAACCTCCCACTTTTCCATCGTGTTGCAGCTTGTAGTCGGGGGAGTGTTTTTCACCATTGTCCACTTTGCATCCTGATTTTTTCCATGTCTGTATTTAGCTCCTACACCAGTGTAGGGTGGGAGAGAGGAAGAGATGGACAGTTTCAGGGCACACCCGCAAAGCCCAGTAAAGGTGTACCTGATACACAGACCTCATTCTGGTGGGGAAACCCAGGGCAGATATTATTAGAAGATTGAGAAGAGGCCACTCGCTGTTTTTGGGATGATCTCGCTTGCTCTGAGGAAGACTACTTAAAACTGTGGCTGCTCTGAAGAGGAGAGGTGTAAGTTGCTGTGGGAGCTATGCTAAATTGGTGACTGACCTCTTTTCTAAGTCCCCGTTCTCCCCCTCCTTTGCTATCTTCTCTCTCACACACACATCTCTCTTCCTGTTTCTATTTCACTGCTACCATAGTTCTGTCGTAGGAGGGAGATAAGAAAGACAGGAGTGTTTCTCCCCTCAGATTTAACCTTATTTCTTTACTCTTCTTTTTTTTTCTCTCTTCGCAGCGGAGGGTTACGCCGCCTTCCAGGAGGACAGTTCAGCAGATGAAGCGGAGAGTCCTTCCAAGATGAAGCGCTCCAAGGGAATCCATGTCTTTAAGAAGCCAAGCTTCTCTAAGAAGAAAGAGAAGGATTTTAAGGTAAAGGAGAAGGAGAAGGAGAAGGGGCCCAAAGAGGACAAGGCCAAAGATAAGAAGTCAAAGGACCTGACGGCGGCAGATGTGGTCAAACAGTGGAAGGAGAAGAAGAAGAAGAAGAAGCCTACGACAGAGGCAGAGCCGGTCCCAGTGGAGATCCCGACTTTCAGGCCAATCTTTGGAGCCCCTTTTACTGAAGCTGTGAAGAGGACAGCTCTGTATGATGGCATCCAGCTGCCAGCCATCTTCAGAGAATGTGTGGACTATATAGAAAATTATGGCATGAAGTGTGAGGGCATCTACCGGGTCTCAGGTATCATATTTTTGTTTAATGTTGTGAGGGGCAAAACAAAAGGGAAATCAATACTCAATATTTCTTTCTGATTACTTATATCAACTTCTCTTGCGGTCAGGTATGAAGTCCAAGGTGGATGAGCTGAAAGCAGCATACGACCGTGAGGAGTGCCCCTGCCTGGAGGAGTACGACCCTCATACAGTTGCTAGCCTGCTGAAGCAGTACCTCCGCGAGCTGCCAGAGAATCTGCTGGGTCGCGACCTGGCCCAGCGGTTCGAAGACGCCTGTGGCCGGCAGGTGGAGGCCGAGAAGGTGGCGGAGTTCCAGAGACTGCTGACCGAAGTGTCACCAGAGAGCCGACTTCTTCTGTCCTGGCTTGTCACACACATGGACCATGTCATCACCAAGGAGGCAGACACCAAGATGAACATTCAGAACATTTCCATTGTCCTCAACCCCACCATACAGGTCAGAGGGAGCTTTGTCCTGCAAGAACAGGCAAACATTAGAAAGAAATGTGGAGGCTTTGGTTTTACTTCAAAACTCCCCCTGGTAACAAACCAACCATGTTCTTATTGGATCAAACAGTTCATCTCTGAAACTCTGGCCCAGTTCAGTGAAGCTAATTTATCCCCACAGGAGACATCTCTGTGGCTGCTCTACTTTCTCTGAACCATCAGCAATAGTAGCCACAACACTGTTAAAAAAAACAACCTAGCGATTAATTAATGAGTGGAATCCAGGATCTTTATAATGAGACCAAGAAAATATGCAGGAATTTGTGTTGTGGAGAAATTGGTGCAGAGACACGGGTTCCCTCGAAGGGTAGACTGAGTCGCTCTGCTTTGTGCTCCTTTTCCTCAGATGATTTGGTTTATATTGCTTTCAGATTGGAAATCGCGTTCTCTACATTTTCTTCACCCATGTGAGGGAGCTGTTTGGAGACGTCGTCCTGAAGCCAGTGGTGCGACCACTCCGCTGGTCCAACATGGCGACGATGCCGGCTCTGCCTGAGACACAGGAGAGCATCAAAGAAGAGATCAGACGACAGGTAAATCCCGCTGTGGCCCTGAGGGCATCATTAACAGAGGAAATTGTCCATCCAGCACTAATGACAAAGATTCTTTAAATCTTTTCTACGTAAATAGATGATTAATCAGGATCATTATTAATCAGGGTTTATAACAGAAACGCAATAATGGCGTTAAGTGAGCTTTATATTGTTAACTCTACACATCTTTATCTTGGTTTTTAAGTTTTCCAGCACTCAGTTTTTGTCAACATGTCATAATTTCCACATCACACAACAGTAAAGATTAAAAAGTTGTGAATAATTAATCCTACAGACTCATTTGTTGACTCATTCTTGATGCATTTTTAATTTTTGCAACCGGATGGATAATTTAGAAAAAAGATTAATTAAAAGGGAAAAAAATGTTTTATGGTTGGAAAAGTTGTCAAACACCTCAACAAATGAAGCTAACACCATAACCAGTGTTCTTACGGCTTATATCTCTTTTTAAAAGCTCCATCAGTCTATGTAAATTAGTTTGATGCTCATACACACCGTTTCCTCTTTATTATGTTACTGTAGTTCAAGTAAAAGTAACTGTTCTTCAGCGTCAGTTGGCTACATTCACTATTTTCCACTAATCAGTTGGTCAGTCAGTAAACATGTCAGTTTCATGCCTGAATGACCTCACCACCCACCCCTGGGGCTTTCCCATAATATTTTGCAACTAGCAATCAGACTGGGCCAGAGCAAGACATAAATCTGTCATTTTCAGCACAACACAAGTCTGAACTTCAGCAGTCACAATAAAACACACAGAGCAGAACTGGGCTTATTCAGCTTATGATGAACTGTTGACAGGAATCCGACATATCGTGTTATTCAATAAATAAAAACAGTGGTCAAATTCTTCTGCATCATGGTTTCACCTATGATAATCAGCTGCAGCACTATGATTCTTTTTACATCACCTGAGCCAACTGGAAAGAAAACAATGAAAACTGCAGCCTTAGCAACTCTTAGTCAACGTCTCCTATCCTATCTTTAAATGCAATGCAGTCTATGTTAGCTTGATGTTAGTCTTTCTGTCAAAACGACATGTTCAAATGAATTTAACCCTAGAAGGACTTGCAGAATCTTGTGTGTTGGTGTGACTCATCTTATAACAAACAGCAGTGATGTTGCAGAAAGAGTTCTTGGGGGAAGTAAAATATGTTTTTCTGAGTTGACCCAGACGCATTGCATAAGCATGAATACTCACACGGGCAAAGCTAACCTACATCAGCTCTGCTTCAATCTGACAATGAGGAATAAATTAGATAACATTCTTTTTCTTGACTCTTAAAAGTTAAACTCTTGTGGTATTTAATATTGGAATAGTATTTCTACATCTCTATGCCTATTTGAAAGATTTTCAGGTTTAATTTGTAACTTAATGCTGTGACTTTTTTTCATTTTAATGATTAGTACATTTTGAAATGGTGATATAAAGTTGTTTGTGTTTAGGAGTTTCTGCTGAACTGCCTGCACAGAGACCTGCAGGCAGGCGTGAAGGACTTGTCCAAAGAGGAGCGACTCTGGGAGGTCCAGAGAATCCTGACTGCTCTCAAACGCAAACTGAGGGAGGCAAAACGTCAGGTAAGTTGTCTCGCCAAATGGCTACCTATGTCTTTTAAAAGAAGAGTTTCAAAAACAATTCATCTGTGTATCTTCCCTCTGTTTGGCTTTAGGAGTGCGAGAGTAAGATAGCTCAGGAGATAGCCAGCTTGTCGAAGGAAGATGTGTCAAAAGAAGAAATGACTGAAAATGAGGAGGAAGTTATCAACCTACTTTTAGCACAGGTGAGTCATAAATCCAAACACTTTGATTAACTTAGACAAACAAAAGGACAGTAAACATTAGTTTTAAAATGCTGAGTGTGCTAATTTGATATAATTAATTTCCTGTGTCCATTTCTTCTGGATAATCAGGAAAACGAGATCTTGACAGAGCAGGAAGAGCTGATTTCTCTTGAGCAGGTGCTGCGAAGACAGATTGCTACTGAGAAGGAAGAAATTGAGCGGCTGCGTGGGGAGATTGCAGACATACAGAGGTAAGAGGAAAAGCTGAACTTGATGCTCATTAATCATTGTCATCGTGGACTGCACACCCCAACTGTAACCCGGCATTGTGTTCCTCATTAGTCGGCAGCAGGGCCGCAGTGAAACAGAGGAATATTCATCTGACAGTGAAAGCGAAAGTGAAGATGAGGAGGAGCTACAGATGATACTAGAAGACCTGCAGAAACAAAATGAAGAACTAGAGGTGAGCTGATATTCACTGTACTTAACTTGTAATGTTTTGTCATGAATGGCCTTGGGATAAGAAAACGCCCAATTTTCGTTTTCAGATTTTTTGCATCTGCACATAAAGACAAGAAAAAAATCCTTTTCAGGTCTTGAAATTGAGTAAATATGACCACAAATAAACAACCATAAATCACATTTTATATTACATTATTTAACAAAAAATCACTGAGCTCAGATCACCTGAAAAAACTTATAGGGTCCTTTCTAAACTCATGCCTCACTTAAAAATAGTTGCAGACATGGACAAAATGGTTGGCACTCGTCTGTTGTAAGAAAAACCCACAATGGTCACTGAAATAACTAGAAACTGACAAACGTAGCAATAGTAATAAGAATTTACTAGGATGAATTCCAAGTGAGAGCCTTTTTCTCTAAAAAAAGATCATGGCAGCTAAGCTTTAGTTAGTAAATGTGTGTTTTACAAGACCAAAGTGAAGATGTTTGGTTTAACTCAATTAATTGATTTATATGTGTATTTATTGATCAGGGATGTTGCATAGACACATAGAAGACATAAAGTGCAACTGATGTTTTGCATAAAGAGTATAAAGCATTAAGCTAACTCGCATTTCTTGTTCCTGGTAGGGCTTTTTAGAGAGGAAGAAAGAAGGGAAGGGAAAAATCAAACAAACATAAGAACCTTTACAATATAAACTATATAAAACAGCACAGACATGCACCACACACTAACACCGTCAGCCTGAGCTTGCTCCAGCTGTCAAACATGGTGGTGGAAGGATGATAATTTGGACTGGTTTTGTAACTACGGGACCTGGGCAGCTTGGACTCAACTGTATATAAAAGTATTTTAGAATCAAATTTGAGATCATCTGTCTGATAAATATGGTTTGGGTCATGTAACAGGACAATGATCCGAAGCACAGCAGCAAATATACAAAAGGCTGAAAAAGAAAAGATTCAAGACATTGCAATGACCTGGTCAAAGTCCAACCTGACATCAAACTTCTTGAGTGGGACCTTAAGAGAGCTGTGCAAAAACAAATAACTGCAAACCTTGATGAGGTGAAGCAATGTCGTATAGAAAAGTAGAGCAAAATTCTTTCAAAACAATTTGAAAGACTGATAAAGTCAGACACAAAACAAACAAATTATTTCTGCTAAATATGTTCCGAAAAGTCACTAAGGAAAGGAGCATACTCAGTTTTTCATAAGCTGCTTCTGCATTGTGGCTCAGTTCTTAATAATAACAGTAATGATAGTGTTATTATTAGTGCTATCAACTTTAACTTCACTTTATTAAATGTCTCATGAAGGGCGATTTAGTTTGCAGCAGACATTCATTCACACAATTCTTAGTGTTGCACATCTGAGGTGTATTAACATAATTTGAAGACCTAGAAAGTTTTTTCCGTAATGTTCTCATGCATTAAACAATAGAACTAAAAGGGCATGTGCTTTCTTTTTCTAACTGTACGTAAAGGTCTAACTTAAGCAGTGGCTTTCGTGTGATGGAGTTGAGCCTGATACAGTGGAAGTATCTTATTTAAATTGTCTCCATTTCATTGCCCCACAGAACAAAAACACCCACCTGAACCAGGCCATCCATGAGGAGCAGGAAGCAATCCTGGAGCTCCGAGTCCAGCTTCGCCTCCTCCAGAGCCACAAACAACAGCAGGAACTGACTGTCCAGCCACCAGCTGAGCAGGCTCCTCCTGCACAGCCGAGCCCGGAGGCCCGCAGCGAGGAGCAAACCAAACGCTCCGTCGCCTCTGTCACCGCCGTCGCCGCCGTCGTGACTGTTGCCGCCACTGACACACATGCCTCGACCAACGGGAAGGCAGCTAAGGATCCTTCAAAACCCTCGCCGAACAAAGACAGGAGAGACACCAACATGTGAGATATCAGTGATGCATTTAGCTGTACGTCTCTCCCGCTAGTCAGTTGTCCTGTAGTCTGTTCACCATCCACCAGAGATGCGGAGTTAATTAGTGATCGTGTACACCAGTTGCTGGCTAAACATAAATCTGTTACGTAGTCTTTAGCGTTCTGACTTTGTTTCATTCTCTCATGTGAAATACAAAACCTAGAAACAGTAGCAGCTGTAGCAGACGACTGGCTACCACTGTGAGAGACTTGCAGGGACCATATTTTCAAATCTGCAGTGCCAAGCCTGTATGAAGGAGGAGGAGGAGGAGGGGTGAAAGGGGAAATGAAGGGATTCCTGAAGGGGAGTGGGGGAATGTAAGAGAGATTAGTCAAAGTTTATTTTCCACTGGTAAGTGAATCAAGAAGTGATCCCAAAATCAAATATGATTATTGTCTCTGTAATTTAGTTTAATCCCTCACCTTAATGTCAGGATAGAGACCACTGTGCCATAAGAGACGACTCCCAGAGAACCACTAATACAAAAGCTCTTTGAGTAATGAAGAATTTATGATTGGTCTATCTGTATATTATATATTTAAGTAGTATTCTGGCAAATATGGACAAATATGACTGTTAGAGAAATGCATTACTTGTAATTTCAGCTTTTTTCCTTTTTTTTTTTTAGTAATATATAAATAAATTAATTGTAGATGCTTTCCTGTCTTTGAACTGCAGATGCACATAAAACAGTGACGTTCCACCTTGCAGCTGACTGGTGGATGAAAACAAGAGTGGCAAACAAATACGCAACAAAAGTATGCTCATCACTGCAAAGTGCAGGCAAACACTAATGCAGTCTTCTTTTCTGTTATCATATCATCATATCATAGCCTCTCCTTTACAAAGGAAAAGGAGGAAAATTACATTTGTTCGGTTTTATGTCGATGTAACAGATCTGTGGTCTCCAAAACGTCTGCTGAGACATGCAGAAGGTTTGTTTGGTTTTGTTGTGTATTTGATTGTGTTCTTTAAAATTCCTGTGTGAAGTCATAAATGGCTTAAGCTTTAATAAAATAAATAAAAATCAATAATTTCATAAAATATTTGTGACTGTTGCAAAGTCATGTCATTGTTCAATACTATTAAAAAGCAAAGGCATGGCCTAACTCACCTTCTGTATATTGTAAAATTGTAAACAACCTAGTTTCAACTTTGTTGTTTTGTCATGTGTTTTTTCTTTTTCTTTTTAAAAAAAAAAAATCATTAATGACGTATATGGATAATACTAGTGTGACTGCCCCTGCTTTGGTCACTGGCAAATCAAGGCAATTTCATCTGGACTCATGATTCAGTGTTATAAATCCTGTGACTTAAACAGACACATGCCAGATCAGGGCTTAGAAGCATCTCATGAGGTTATTTTCATATTGTCCAGAGCTTTTGTAGCACATTGTTGCAGACAGACTAATGCTGTGAAAAATAAAGTGTCAATCTGAATCTCTGTCCCTTTCTGTGTCCCACATCCTGAAGCCTTACCTTGTTACTCTGACTGATGCTGCCTTCTATAAATAGCACTTTCCATTACATACCATCTGAACAGTTTCCTCTCTTGGCCTGAATTAAATGTGCATCATTTTTATGGGCTATAGGTTTGTTTTTTCCCCTTTTTCTTTCTTTCGTTATTTTTCTTTTTTTTTCTTTTTTTTGCTCAGAATCAAGGTCATTGATAATGTAGAAGCTGTGAATTGTTTTTTTTTTTAGTCATTGCCTTTACTTGTTTCTTTTGGAAAGATGTCAAATTGGGACGAAAAAAGCAAAGGAAAAAAAAACTGGAAGTAAACTATTTGGTTTGGTTTCAAAATTAGAGCATGATAAGTTCTGCAGCTGTGATATGACTTTTTATATATATATATATATATATATATATGACTATACGACTGAGTTAACTTTCCTCATACATTACCTATATTTGTTTCTCGTGCACTGTTCAGGTGTGTGTATGTATGTATGTATATATA
>JAPMNP010705984.1:0-16146 GCA_029874935.1 Atherina boyeri
ATATAAATTTTTAAATATATAAAATATGCTGTTTTTAAAGGGGTGCCCTGACTTTCGCACACAACTGTATATACAGACATACATACATACATGCATATATACATACATACATACATACTGTATATATCCTTTTAGCTAATGATGTAATTACCTGTATCCTCAGCATCCTCAAAGTTGTAACATCAGTGTGCAAACCTGGCATCGCTAATGTCGGGGTGATGCCTAATGAGATGCTGCATGCTGTTACAGCAACAACCAAAATAGTGATTAACTGCTTTCATCTCTGACATATTAAAGATAATCATAAATCTATACTGCATAGCTCAACTTTAATATTTGAACTTGAGATGTTTTATCCCTGAGAAACTTTAATAGATAATAGAATCCTGCAGCTTTGCCTAATATGAAGATAATGGAAGACGTTCTTGGATATGATGGCATCATCCATCGTTTTTGTGCTGGAGGATGTTGTGATTCTCTAAATCATGATTCATACTTTCATTGAACAAAACTTCTATAACTATCACCTTCTCCAAGATGGGACAGTAAAAAAAAAGAAAAAAAAAAGCAAAATACTGATCTGCATGTCTTGTCCATGTGCAATTTATCTTGAAGTCAGCCCACAGTCAGTCTTCAGCTTTTGCCATTTGCACTGTGTAGAGAATTGATTAGATGAGCCAGGCGAGTTTCGAAGTGGCAGGCTTTTTTTTCCTTGGTTTTCTGCTGAGCTCTGCCCTAGATAAGAGGAAGAGTTCATTAAAATGCAAAATGCACTTGCTTAAATTAGGATGCAACAGTCCTGTATGAGTTTTATCACATGCACAGAACTTCATTAGGGATGGTCGTTTCTTGCCTATAAAGAAAAGATACTCATAATTGCTCCATTTTATATATTTTTTTTCTTGATGTTAGCTCTCATACAAAATGTTCTGGATTTTTGAGTGACTCACATACAATACACATGCTGTTTAACGATAGATCTTTTTTTTTCCTTTTTTGTTATTACTTCTTGAGAAATATTTGTTGTGAATGCACCGTGACAGGAAAGATCGACCTCTGGAATACAAATAGTGAACAAGCTCTTGTCACAGCAAAGCAGAAGTGACAGTTTGCACTGAATGCCAGCTTGCAATAAAATGGTCTGCTAACCATTCGTGTAACGTGTGTCAGCGCTGATTGTGATCTGAATTTTTAATTAATGTTCTTTATCCCACCTTTTCGTTTTATTCTTCAGCCCCTCTTTTGTCATGTCTATTTTGCCACTCTTTGTCTGACTTGTCTGCTCTTATCTTTTATCTAACAAATTAATTTTCTTTTCCCTTTGCCCCTTAAGACCAGGAGTTCTTAAAGACCTCAAGACTATGGGCTCTATCTCCCTCTTTATCTTTTTCGTCACTCTGCTTGTGCTTGCCAGACAGGTAAGTTGTCACTGTAAAAGATTAAATGATAATATCTGCTGTATTCTGCTGTACATTTCATCTCCACTGCTCATAAACAAGAGTCGTTTCCAGCTTTGTGCCATCATTACATTACCATCAACACTGCACTTTTTCTACCATACATTAAAAATTTTATTACGTTTTTCTTTGTAGCAATTTTTTATCTATTCAATTAAAAGTTTTTTTTCGCATTTCTGCTCAGTTTGTAGGGGCAATTTTCCCATGTGATGGCTGCCTATATCATGCTTTGGACTCTGGACAGTGAGGACAATATTGTGTGAACCCGAAGCTTCACTTTAAAAAAAAAAAGAAAATCCATTTTTCTTCAGTCCTCTTGTCTCTTTAACCCTAAATGCTCTTCCATGCATGAAGATTGCTCTGAATATTATGACACAGCTCCAGGCTGTGCCAGAAACAGCTTTACAAGCATTTCACATGGGTCAGTTGGGCCCTGGACTTTTGTGTGTGCCTTGAG
The DNA here is from genome assembly GCA_029874935.1 of Atherina boyeri. Lineage (NCBI taxonomy): Eukaryota > Metazoa > Chordata > Actinopteri > Atheriniformes > Atherinidae > Atherina > Atherina boyeri. The sequence goes on from JAPMNP010705984.1 coordinate 1,915, forward strand.
AGCTTTAAATGTTTGATGTGAATGCAGATAGAACTGCACTTTTGATACAGCAGGTTTAAGTCTCTCTAGATATTCTTCTATTTTCCTAGACGTTTCTGAGAAAAAGGAAAAATAAACAACAGCTTTCTTCATGACAGACCAGGCTGATCTGTCCCATCATCCTTCATCTTACTATTTCATTTCAGAAATGTAAATCCCCTGCTTCCTCCTGGATTAGGAATGAATAACGTATTGTCTTTGTTCAAATTGTGTTTACTAAATGCAGTGACTTTATCAGGCATCCACCTCAATTGTTTCCTAAGTTCAATGAAAAGTTGCAAGTGGGTTGGGGGGCTGTTGATGTTGTTTCCAAGGAGCATTCATACTGAGCAAAATACTAATATTTGAGAGTATCTGATTAAATCTTCTTTTTTTTAAATGAATTTCTGCACTTGGTACACATGGTTATGCTTTGTGCCAACCACTCCTTAATGTAAGTGTAGCATTTTGCATAAACTAATTTTAGTTTATCAAGAACAGTCTGCAGTCAGTCAGGTAAACCTTGAGAGGATCTTTAGAACTGCTAAAATGCATCCTTGCTGATCAGCTCACTAGTGTGGACAATTGGTAAATACAGAAGTGAACTCGTGTAGGACACATTCAGGACACATGCAAGTTCTGATGTGATTCCATACAAACAGCGGAGATTCTACTGAGATGTTTTCTTGCTCTCCTGGTTTCCAGAAAAACACACCCAAGCAGAATCCCGTTTCAGCCTCTGTCCTTCATAAAGAACCTGCTTGTCTTCTAGATACATTTCTACAGAGACAGGAAACAAAGCAACTGTGAAAGCAGTGCCCAAGTTCCTGTCTGTCCAATGGTCCCCTGGGCCCACCATTAACGTATAGAGCCATATTTTTGTTACTCACAACTGAATGCCCTTTAGCTCTCTTTTAACCCGGCCATTACCATGGTACAACACTGAACACACAACCTGCTTGGGAACCGTTTATGTTCAGAGTTTTGGATTAAATTGTGTGTGAAAAGCGCCTCATTTCACTGATTCCTTTTTCCGATGATGAATCAGACGTCTAAATTAGACCCTTTAAAGGCAGACGATGAATCTGTTCTGATGCCTGGCACTTTAACTGAATTGAAAACAATTTTAGTAATTTATTTCACTTGGTTGATTAAATTTTATGAGATCAAAACTACATACATTTATTTAACATCCAGTAAAATAATGTAAAATAATCTAGGCAAATGTTACAACATAAAGCAAATGGTCAGCATACTAATTTACATTCACACTTTTCTGCAGAATTATTCTTTTGCATAACTGCAGCCATACTGTTGCATTTTGACATAATTATTTTTATAGTCTTCCACTTTTCCATTCAGCTTGCTCCTCTTATGGATCAGTGGTGTTTGGTGTATGTTGTGTTGTAGTAGTGTCAGATGTAGCACTCCTTTTTTTAATTGAGCATACAAAGAAAGATTAAAAATCCTTGAGTGGCATTTAACATTTGTGATTAAAAAGAAACATCTGCACATCTGTTAGTTGCACAGCTGACACCTGATTGTTATGTAATGTAAGCTGCATGCTCATTTGCATATAGACCAGGTAACTGCAAGTCCTTGATCAAACTTATTAATGCCAGATGTGGGCACGCATACTTTCCCCCAGGATACACATGTCATGTGATCAAAGCTGAATCATTACTGCGTTTGTCTTTTCCAACATGTGGAAACTCTTGCTCACTGTGTATGCTATGACTAGCTGGTGTGTTTTCCTGTCCATATTTATTTTTTTTTCTATGTAACTTGATGGAAGCAAGCTGTGCAGCTGTACCTTCAGTCTCTTCACCTCTGTGTCCTCTTGTAACAGAATGAATATTACTGTAGGTTGGACTTTCTCTGGAAGAACAAGTTCAAGAAGGAGTGTGAGGAGATTGAAACCATGGAGAACCTCAACCGGGTTTTGCTGGAAAATGTCCTGCCTGCTCATGTTGCAGAACACTTCTTAGCTCGCAACTGGAAAAATGAGGTAGACTTTTGTTATTTTCTCATTGGAAAAACGTAACATTTGTATGTTACGAGACAATTTGATGTCGGAAGACACAATTTAGGAAACAAATCTTTCTTGTGTGACTCATCCATGTCAATAATGACTCTCAGTTCTGTCATACTATTAAAGTATATTTTAAACTCATTTGTGAAAAGTGGCATGTAAGATCCAGAGGGAGATTTTAGTAACAAGGTGTCTTGGATGTGATGCCAGTGTAAACAGGAGCAACAATTGCAAACGTTGAGTCAGCAAATGATGTGACTGCTCTTGAACAAGATCCAAGAAACTGATCGATTTGATTTTAGAACGAGCGTTATTTGGATGTGGTTGGCGTGGCCTTCTCTTTGTCTGTCTTGTTGATCACTTGTGTTTTATCTGCCTGTGTAGTCCTGCTTTTTACTGAAAGTATCTTAAAGGGTTTTCTAAGCCTCAGTATACAGAGGAAACTCCTCCAGATCAGACTTGGTACTAGCACGTCAGCTTTGTAACACTGTTTTGCAGTTGTCCAGACTAGCATCTGTATTTTGACTTCTATTTTTTGTCATCCAGGATCTGTACCACCAGTCCTATGACCTGGTGTGTGTCATGTTCGCCTCTATCCCCGACTTTAAAGAGTTCTACACTGAATCTGATGTAAACAAGGAGGGATTAGAGTGCCTCAGGCTACTAAACGAAATCATTGCTGACTTTGATGAGGTGAATAACCTTCAACAGTACATCGGTTAAAACATCTTACTTATGCACCAGAAATGTTATACAATACCCTTTTTTTAGTAGGTTTCACAGCTGTGCTAGCAGCATGATACTTGGTATTGTATTTCATGTAGGCTACATCCTCCTGATGTTAGAATTTTGTTGGGAGACCGATGCTTCTCCTGGATTCACACAATGAAGTGTTATAGATGCACAAACATCTGACAATTCTAATATTGACAATGACTCAATGGTTTTAACTGGTGGCTGCATCATGTTTTGTTTTTTATCTTTGTGTGTAGCTGCTATCCAAACCTAAATTCAGTGGAGTCGAAAAGATCAAGACAATTGGCAGCACTTATATGGCTGCTACTGGGCTTAATTCATCACCTGGGCCTGAGTACACAACCCAAGTAGGCCCATATTTTTCCTCAGTGTATACTGTATGTGACTATCAGTAAATTGCATCAGATTAATGTTTCTTTTTCCTTTTTATCTTGCAGGAACATGACAGGCAGTACATGCACATAGGAACTATGGTAGAGTTTGCTTTTGCTTTGGTTGGGAAGTTGGATGTTATCAACAAACACTCCTTCAATGACTTCAAACTCAGAGTTGGTGAGTTACACTGAAAAGCTGCACACAAGAGAAAATTATTAATAAACTTTGTATTAAATATTGGAGATACTACTATTTTCATTTTATTCTATGTTTTCACTTTATAGTCATAGTCTTTATTTTGTACCTCAACATATCATTCATTGTAGAAAAAAATTGTGTTGTAAATATTACATAATTGAGCAGCAACAAAGCAACATAATCAGCATGTAAAATGTAAAAATGACACAAAATCACGATAGTATTCCTGTTTGGTGACAGTTGCAGTCCTTGTTAGCATGTTCTTGCAAACAACATATATGTAAAGCAATCAGATTTAATCAAGCTACTGTTTATTTTTTATCATGCTGGGATATACAAATATTATTTCCAGAAATGTTGTGGCATTTTCCAAATCACAACATTTAGAGGTTTTCCATAATCCCAAATGTACCATTTACTTAACTTTTTAACCTTATCATAACTGACACTAGTGAATAATAAAAATCGGGAGTTGTTATGTAATGTTATGTAACACTAGTATGGAAGGGAAGATTCTACTATCAGCAAATTAATAAGTGATCAGTGAAGGTGCCAGGATTGGACATAAAAAGAAGATCCACTGAAGGATACATCTTTCCAACATCGCTGCTCATCACGCTGAGTCCAACAATCAATCCATCAGAAAACCATCAGAGTAACGCTACAGTACAAGGAACATTTGCCTTTTAACATCTACAGTGCAGAAAGTCTGGAGTAATCTCAGTACATAAAGGCCAAGTCTAGAAACCACTGTTGGATACATGCAGCCTTCCAACCCTAAGGTCACACTGCCTGAGAAACTATCCACCCATACAACAACGCTACCAAGTTCTCTGGGAACAACCTAATCTCGGACGGACAAAAATACAGCGGGCATGTGTTCTGTGGCCAAATGAGTCCTTTTTTCTACTTCTGTCTGCCAGAGGTGATACAGACTATCCAGCCTGTAGTCAGTGAAAGGTGTGAGACATACATTGCAATCAAGGCAAAATCCTTTCATGGAATGTTTGTGTTTGTTTCAGCAAGGTGATCCCAGATACCTCCTTCTTTACAACAACATGGCCTCATCGACGCAGAGTTCATGGTTTAAATGGCCTCCCTGCAGTCAAGATTTGTCTTGTATTAAAAATGTAGGAGGAAACAACAACTCAGACAACAACCACGGACTGTTGAGCAAAATAAATCTTGTATTCAGCATGAATGGACTCTGAAGCCTCTGAACTATGAAAGAAATCCTCTGAAACCTTCAGCAATTAGTTTCCTCATTTCCCGAAGAACAAAAAAATATAATTAAAAGGAAAGCTTGGTTGGTTGGGACACTAAGCAGCATTTGCTTGCATTTTAAAATACTGCAACCATTTCTGAAAATGCGATTAATACATGAAACCTTTTGTGTGCATCCAAGTTCTTCCTGTCTCTGGACTTTTTCTATGCAATGCAGCTAATTCTATCATTAGTTACAGTATCATTTATCTCATGCACAAAGACATCATGTTGGTAGGGAAGAAGGCAAGCAGGTTCCAGATCCCCGTAAGCAGCAAGAGTCAGAGTTCGATACCTTCAACCTGTCTTTGCAGATCTCAGCATGGGATGCTCCATTAACTCAGCAGTGTGCACGTGTGGAACTATACATCCCTGCTGCTTCCAGATGGGACCTAATATGCTCCATCAGACAGGAATACAGCTCCTCATGCTCTCTGAGTGTACAAAACCAATGGCTGTGTGCCTGGGATTGCTACCTTCACACTTGTACTGACAGCATTTTCTAGTAATCTGAGACTGACAGAGTTATCTCCGCTGAGGTGCTGACAGTGTTGGGGATTAAATACTCAGCTGAATTTGGCCTCCACTTGGACGCTAAGGATAAGGATGTTATGAAATCTATCTAGTCTATGTCTAGAAATATGTACAGTCTATTCTGACAGCAACAGGTTCTCAAAAGCATTTTTAGGTTTTCCTTTGTTTTTAATAAATATTCACTATTATCTGAAATTTTATACAATATGCAATACACCATATCTGACAACAGAAATGTACCCAAATATAGAAGGTGATTAACTATAAATCTGTGAATCTGAAAATTGATAATTGTTGATAAATATGGCAGTGAAGGACAAAATGTTTACAAAAAACTGTTTTCCTTGTCAGGTATTAACCATGGTCCAGTAATAGCTGGCGTTATTGGGGCTCAGAAACCACAGTATGACATCTGGGGGAACACAGTGAATGTAGCCAGCAGAATGGACAGCACTGGAGTCCTGGGGAAAATACAGGTGAGTGCTTTCATCAAATGTCAGGAAAAGTGTCTGACCTCGCTCCATCAACTATCAACATAGGTCTGAGTCATACCTTTGCAGTTGTTCATACTTAATCCCCCCACACTATCGTTGTACGGTGTGTGCGGGGTGGGGGTGGGGTTGTTGTATTGTGACATTCTCTGCATCTGTCAGACATCACATCATGAGTAAAGCTGGCCGTTTATCTCTGGGGACCAGGATGGCTCCCTCCTCAGATGTAGACATTTTAAATGGAAGTTCATATGTGTCAAAGATAAAACTCTTCTTCCCTCCACATGTGCCATTTATGGTAGCAAGGACATCTCATCATCTTAACGTCATATGGCATCTCCAAATCTTGTATTGGCATCCTGTCTTTGCACTGATAAGATAAAATGGTTTTCCAACTGCATATGGTGTGGCTGTGGAATCCTCAGAGAGCTGTAATACGCTTCACAGCTAGGACACATTTGCTAGTCGTCTGCTTTGCAGTGCAGCATACTGTAACTGCAGTGCTCTGAACTAAATATTCAGTCTAATGCATGATTATTCTTGTGGCCTTTCTTTTACAGGAGAAATAATGGTAAAGGGTACAGTATAATGTGTTTTGTAGACTTAAATAATATACCAGCTAGGGTTTAGATAATAATTTTTCACCTTAATCCTGACTTGGTTTGCAAAATACAACAGAGGTTTGGTGTAACAGGGCAATATTAAAATAAGTCTCCATTACTACTTAAGTAAATGGTCAGCAGACTTTTCTTTGTGGAGAGCTGAGTGGTTTTGCCTACAGACATTTGATCCAGTCATTTAAGATATGCTAAATGAACATCATCAATGTGGTTCTCCCTGTAGGTGACAGAGGAGACGAGTCGCATCCTTCTGACCCTGGGCTACATGTGCTCTTGTAGAGGAATCATCAATGTCAAGGGCAAAGGAGAACTCAAGACCTTCTTTGTGCACACAGAGATGACTCGCTCATTGTCCCAGGGGAATGTAATGCCGTAAGAATGGTTCGGATCATTTTGATTTTTTGCAGGTACAATGAACATGGACTTTAATCTCAGATGGTGGAGCTTTGATCTTCTCAACGCTGTGTTTAACAGAAACAAGTTCAAGCCAGGAAGGAATCAGATCTGGACTGCAAAGAAGAGAAAAATCTGATTTTATTGTTTGATTACATTATCTAGGCCCAAGCTGTAGTATACATTTAGTCACTTATGTAATTAATAAGTGTCGCATGGAGAGCAAGAAGGGAGTAAATTCCAAAAATATGCTTTAATTTAAATGTTGAAACTGGAAAATCCATAGTGGTAAAGGTTAGTCAGATACAGTGTTGTACAGTACACACTCAGTGGGACAGGAGAGTCGCACGTGGTCCAAATCATTGTTCTGACTCAGCCTTGTGAAGCTTGTAGCAGTCACTGTACCACAGAAACCAATCATTCAGCCAGCTGCATTAAAGCAGATGTAACAGTTTGAAAGGCAGTAAAGATTAGTTGCAGGATAATGTACAAGGGGAAAGTCAAGTTTAAATTGGATAGTAAAAGAGCATCTATAGAGCAGTTAGGGAACAATGCTAGTGCCACAAACACCAGCACATTGATGTTTTTATGAATATAAGAATGTTAATTGCCCCTTTAAATTCTTGGAGTGGTACAAAAGGTTCTGAAATTCAAATCAAGGACAAACAAAGAAACACAAAATGTGGTGCAAAGGTGCAAAAACACAATCTACAATGTCTACAGAACTCCATCAAACTTGTTAGAAGAACCAAGTCTTGGATGTATCTAACGGCAGTCTGCGACTATAAATGATAAAAACAAAATATATTTTAAAAGGAGTCTATGAATATATTGTGATATTCACAAAAGTTTTCCAAAGTTGTCTTTGCACTTTAATCATCTAGTCTGCATTATCTAAAATGTTTGTTGTATAGCAGATTTTCCAGTTCCGGCTAAAAACAGAAAATCTGGGGTCAGATGCACTAGCAGCTTGTGGAATGTATAGAAATGCCTGGCTTCACACCTGTTACCAAGCCTGTTCACAATGCGGTCATATTGTATAGTACAGACATAATGATAGAAAAAATAATGATAAAAATGAAAAAGTCAGGCACACAGTACCTTTTCTCTCTGCCCACTGAACACATGGCGCTGCTGCTGCTGCATAAAAATGAACATTGTCATTATTAAGACTTCAGACTGCAATCACTTCATCACATTTTGCAACCACATTTGTAGATGGTATTATATTAACTTAATGTACAACTTGGAGTACTGCTGTGACTTGGAATGATGCCTTTGAGGCTTTCAAAACATCAGTTATCATGAACCTGTCATTATTATAAAGTGTGTGGGAGAATTTAAAACTGTGAGGCTCATCATTACCTTGTTTGGTCCAGTAAGCTGCCTATTGCTCTCACTTCACTCAACCCTCAAGTGTATTTTACAACAAAACAATAATTCAAACCCCATTGTGACACTATAGTCTAAACTTAAGGATAAGTATAAGATGAACTGGTCATGTAGTTAATCAGGTAAATATAATGCAAGGAAAATGATGCTTTGTAATTGATGTACTGCTCTAGCTGAGAAATGTATACATTTTTGCTCTGTTTTTACAATGATGGCAATAGTAGTGTTCATGAACCAACTTTAACAGATTATGTAACAATCCCAGGAAACCTGACAAAACCATTGCAAATGAATATCTATGTGTTGTGGACACAATTTTGTGCGCCTGACCCCTGATTTTATGTTGCCATGTTGGAGCAAAGCTTTGATATAGATAAGATGATTTCAGTGTAAAGATTTACTGTGGGAAATGAAAGCCTGATCTGTGTACAGGGTAGCTTTAGGGTGCGTACAGTATGGTGGTTTTGTAAGAAAAGAAAATACTACCAAAAAAGTGTTTTGATGTTTTAATGATGCCATTGTTTTTTGTAAAAACTGGATTAAAATTTCTATGTATTTCACTTCTGAATTGTATTATTAACCTGGAGCATTCTTCAAAAATGATCAGCTTCCTGCATATGAATACAACAGGATGGGTCTCCATTTAAAAAAAATGGTAAAATTATCTTAATGATCCTTTACTATCCTAATATTTTTTTTCTACTTATATGATTATGTGACCATCCCCAACAGCCCTAAGTTGGGGGTTTATCTGTAGATAAATATCTCCCTGCTAGAATCAACCCGTTGCTTTGTCCAAATAATGTGGTACAAACAGGAGATTGGACTCTGCTCCTGGTCAGCAGATGGGTAAATACAATATGTCTGGACTAATCAGGGTCAGAACTGCATCATTCAGTGGAGAAGCACAATGTACTGGGTCTGTTTTCCACTGTAGTTGACCATTTCAATCTATCTCAAGCACAGAGACAACCACAGTGTGCACATTCAAAGACTTCATAATTCAGCATACTAGTTAAACATGATTAGAAAATCATGAGTTGGGTGGCAAAAATGAAGAGCTACCCCTAACCATAGACCAGACAGAATCATGGGTAGTTTCAGTTTTTTTCCCCTAAGATTATATATGATCAGTACTCATCTCAGTGCAACTGCCCCTGCCTCTTTAGACCTCATGTAGACCAAGACATCTGGCACATTTGTTCATATACTTCCAGTTTAAACCTTGGTTTGAGTGCATAAATACATTTTCTGAAATACATTTATATTTCAGATATTTACTGCCCTAGAGTGAATTATTCAGTCAATTTAAGCTGATTTGATTGTCAGGAAATCCTGAAGTATAATTCTGCCACAAAGTCCTTTCAACTTGTTTAGCCCTCCTGCTGTCTCTACATGTACAAACTATTTCCAAATGGGAAATGAAAGTGGTTGTTGACTGATGGGAATTTTATGTTGTCTTGATGTGTTAGTGTGTGCAGCATGAAGGAATCATTTCACATCACAGAGGAGAGCCACGCCTCTAAGGATCCAGTGTTCTGGAGAAAGGGAGGTTTTCAGGTCTACGGCTGCAATGTAATTCAGATCTGTCCTGACCGGCTTCTTGTAGATTGGGCAGGAATAGAGGCGGGAATCCTTCCCACCTGCAACAGAGACATGGGGAAAAAACCAACAACCCTATAAAAACATAAAGCAGAAATAGAAAAACCAGAAACAGCTATTTTCCTTTTTTTCTGACAGCTTTTTTAAAAAAAATAGCAGTTTGGAGAAAAAAATTAAAAAACTCTTGATTAAATATCTTGGAGCAGGACTTATTTTAGTCAATAAAATATTAACATCAGTTGATGCCATTGAGACTTCAAGTTGTGTTCAACAAAAGATTTATTTTTATGAGGTTAAATCTGTTACAAATAACTCAAATGAGGAGAACATGGTTATTTTTCCCTGTACTCCCTCAGCAACACTTTGTTTTTTGGATTTGAAGATGTTGATTTGCTTCCTGCTTAGTTGTTAGTCTGTCAGTCATAACATGATAAACTTCTAGAGCTTCCTTTGAGGTCTTCATCAGCAAGGAACCAAACATGATTTGCTCAAGCAAACAAATACACAACTTAAAGTCCTTTTTTCAATAGATGTAAGAACTGTTCTTATGAGACTGTCAGTAAAGTGTTCAAAACTCATGAGCTACATTTCAACTGCAGGAACCTTTTCCAGCAATCAGTGTTTTTTTTAAAAAGTCCCGTCATCAGCTCTCCTTGTTTTGACTGCATCAGCCTGGGGCTATAGTCCTATAGGAGACATTTAAATCCCCCAAAGGTCTGTGGTAGGGAGGAGATACATTTTGGGAATGCTTGCAGAGCTAAATTGTTTCCACTTAGTCATATATTTCTAACATTTTTATTTCCAGCTTTCTCTCAGTCATGTCAGGTTTTATATCCAAAATGGTGCATAACAGTGCACACACAGAAATAGTTGTTAGTGTTTGACTGTATTCAAACATACTGTGGATTTTTATTTTGGGAACTCCAGAAATCACGAGTAGAGAGTTCAAATTCACAAAGTCACAAAATGAAACCGCTTAAATCCTGTAGAAATGTGTTACATTAGCAGTTTTCAGGCAAAAGGAGCTGTCAAGCAGTTCCTCATTTATACTGCATTGTGGAGACAGCTGAGGAGTCACAGGATTCACTGTGAGCTGCGATGGTTGGATGAGCTGCACAATGAGAGGTTGCTTCGATCACAGCAAGCAAACAGTGAAATCAGATTAATAAAATGTTTTTTCAGTGGTTACGCTCTAAGACAAAAATATGGACAGATTTAAGTTAATAAAGCTCATGTGCACTTCCTTGTTTGTTGATTACCCCGATCCATGGGGAAAAGTGCTGCATTCATGGAAGAAAACTACAGCAGTGGTCATGATAATCTAATTTAGAGCACTTGAATATTAGGCTCTGATTTTCTACAGCAGCTATGTTCTTTGGCACAAACAAAAACAACAAAATTTCCAGGTAACATGAACTGATTTGGGGTAAATACAGCAGAGATGAACTTCCTGGTTTTATTGTAGGCACAGTGTGGCAAGCACTGCTGTGGTGAATTAACACTTCAGCGGGCGTCATCTGTCTAATCTAAACAAAACCTTGACCTCAGTGGACACCCAAGGGCTGAAACACTTCAGCCTTTAGAAAATAAAAAGCTCTGGGCCTTTAGAGTTCTGGTTGCTGTTGGTGGAAATACACCCATAAAATACTTGTTCCCAGACCCATGGATGTTGCACATTCATCCTGTTTCTTTGCTGTGACACACACTCAAACCCAGCAGGCACATTTTTTGTGTGTCATTGCTGCATTTATCCATTTCAAAGGAAGTGCTGCTCGCAGGTGTCCATGGAGACGGGTGTGATGACTGCTTCAGTATTGATTCATTACCCACCAGGTTTAAACCACCGGCCTAATATTGTGAAGATTTTGCTTTTGCTGCCCAATAACTCTGACCAAGTGTCCTGCAGTGTCTGGCACCAGAACCTGGCGACAGATCCTTTGTGTCCATTGCATTGCTGGGTGGGGCTTTTGTGGATCAGACGTGTTCCAACATATCCCGATTCACAATCTGGGGAGTTTACAGGGTGTGGGCTCTATGTCATGGTCTTTGAGACGTTCCTGTTGAGGGGGGTGTTACTCCTGCAGGAGGATGTACTCATAGCAACAGTAGTCATCTCCTCCAAGAGTGGTACCTGCTTCAGAAAACTCACTTGCCATTTGTCAGTTAAATTATATGGAAAAGAATACTTAGCCTTCAATTTCTCATATTGCTAAACAATGACGACAAGAGCTGAGCTACATCAGTTACTATAGTGACCTTGGATTACTATACTGCTATTACTGAAAGAACAGAAAGCTCTGTTCTCTGGTGCTGAGCTACTCATCAGTGGAAACGTTGATACGCACTAGGATGTTCTGATATTAACAAATTTTAATCCAAAGACATTGCCATGTACCCAAGCAGTAATCTAATTTAGCCATGAGTGCACTATGTTGACATGTATAGACTGTAGTTGCAATATGTCCAACGAAAGATTTTCTTTTGTTTACAGCATTTTCTAAGACACTGCTTTGTGATAGATGCCCTGGAATACTTCAGTCAGTGAGAAAAATTAACGGCTGTGGAGGAAAACAGAGATGCAGTTTTGGGGTGAGGGACAATTCAGAGTAACTCAGTTTTGAGAGACATAGATCATTGAGATATAGATCATGAGTACATCTGACTGTAAACATAAACGGTGCATTTTTAGAGTAAAAATCATTTCTAATTTCGCTTTAACCCTTTAATAACCTGCTCTACCGTTTGGTAGAGTAAATTTCTCAGTTACAACGATGAATTTTATTGATAATTTGTGGAAATAAACCTACCTGAGTTATCTCTACCACTTGGATATGTAATGCCAGAAGTAAGTTTTGTTATCCAAATGCAGTTTAAAATTTTGACCGTTTCACTGTTGTTACTATATCATTGACTGTTACCTCAATCATTTGTTAAAAAATTATTTTCTTCTTATTATTGTCCAAAGGAAAAGAAAAAATGCAAAGAATATTTTTCACTTGCTTTTGTCTTAGTGTGAAAGGTAAAAGTTTAATGTACATACAGTACAAAACTGCCCCCATTATGACATTGTGGATGTTTTAGAGTGAAATTGTATAGGTCTATATTCATATGGAGGATTTAATTAAATGTTTTTGTAGATTTAATTTGACCTAATGTAGCCATATTTCTGTTTAAAACGTCCATAATATTGATCAATATTGTCTTACAACCTTAAACCGAGCAACTTTACTAAATAATTTGTGTTTGAGACCCTGTAGTCATAACTGCATTTTAACTGGTAAATCTCCTGAAATCAGTATTCAAATCCAAGTTGATCCTCATTGTCTCTAACCTCTCTACACAACCTACCAGTTTGTGAGCTGCTTCTCTTTTTGATATCTTGCACAGTTTTGTGTGAACTGTTTTATTTTCCTCCCACTCTGGATTACACTGGTCTCCTGCAGCCTGCAGAAAGAGTTTTTTTCCCACTTTGCTTACAACTGTGAAGACTCATAAAGAAGTCATCACCTGAAATTTTCACTTTTCCATGTAAAAACATGTACAGTATATTGTGGTTGCCTAATGATTTTACACTGGCTGGGAAGCCGATATTTTAAAGTGGAGCGTTTGTTTGCCGTTAGATTCTTCAACCAGCCCACGTGCACTCTTAGACTTAGACTAGACTTAGACTTAGACTTTCTTTATTGTCATTTCACAAATCACATATAGCAATGCAATTTGGGAATGAAATTTCGATGCATTGGCTTCCCTGTTGTGTCATCAGAGTGAAGAAAAATAAATAAATAAATAAATAAATAAATGGGGGGAAAAAAAGAAAAAAAAAGTTCATTATATTCAATGTAATATTCATTGTATACTCATATATGTGATCTTAATTTCTCCCCCTTCTTGATGTCAAATTGGCAGGATATACCATACAGTATATGGACATCGCAGACCTATGCTGCTGGAAGCCTGCCCCGCCCCTCTCCCCCTCATATTGGAGAGACATTTAGTAGTGCCATCATTACTGAATTTGGATTCGAAGTAGGGACTCCAGCATGGAAAATGCAGAAACGTGGTGCACACTGAATTGCTCTGTTGTTGACTGAATTCTGTAGGTGTCGGCCAGGTTGGGTTAATTCACAACTTGCACCATGTTGTCATTGTGAAGTGACAACATGGCGCAAGTTGTGAATGAACTCGGAGTGATATGCAACGGTGTAGAGCGGCCACCCATATAAAAAAGAAAAAAAACTAGATCATATCACGTTATAATGTGAGATGTTTAACCCCTTCAGACCCGCATTTTTTCTGCTGGGAAAAAAAATATTATCCAACTGATTTTAGTTCCTCTCTGGCATAGAAACAAAGTTGATTTTGTTTGTTTTTTACAACTCATGTTTTTGTAAGATTTTTTTCATGTCCATTGCAATGGACGCCAGGACTAAATGGGGGTAAAATGTCATGTAAACTTCGTGCATGTTAATAATCAGGTATGAACTAAACAACTGGATGTCTGCATACATACTACTACATAAGAGTTTTAAAGAAAGGTCTTGCACCATTTTGTAGTCAA
>JAPMNP010706042.1:0-12258 GCA_029874935.1 Atherina boyeri
TACTTATTCCACACTAAAAATGAGGCAGTCCTGAGAGAATTATGCAGATGGGAAAAGGCTCGGTCACTGTTGTACTAAATTCTGTTTTCTCTTTTTAGTTGGCCTTAATAGTGCTATATCTATTGATTTGTTCATTTTACTCATTTTAGCCTCAGAATCTAACGACTAGGCTTAAAAGGGTTTATGTTCTACTTTTTCTGGTTTGGAGTTTTAAGAGTTGAACTGTTTGTCTCCTCTGAAAGTAAAGAAAGAAAACTATGGTGAACTACAGAAGGCACGCCTCAAACTACTGAGTGCTGGTTGTGTGGTTGTGGTTTAGGCTTCCAAAAGGGGGTTTAGTCATGGTTAAAGGGGGTGTGTGGATGCGAGGGTGAAGTAGATGGGTCGGTGTGTTAAGTGGGGAGAAGACTAAGCCTAGATGGGGGGATTATAGGAGAAGGGGGCGGGGAGCATGCATGATCTGTCAGGGCTTAGTACCACAATTATCCCAGCAGCTGCAGCCGCAGCAGTGACAGCAGCAGCAGTGGCGGCGGTGCTGGTGGTGACGGCGGCAAAAGCTGCGTTTTCATTAGTGTAATGCCCAGAGAAGCTTCAGAATTATGTAAGAGTGACGCGCTGTCATCCCCTCTCGGCCGGCCCACCTCCTGGCAACAACGTGGCCGTTTTGTTTTCCTTTTATCCTCCTTCGCTCGGAGAAGCCAAAAGGACATCTGTCAGTCGTGCTCGGATGCTGGTCTCGTAGTAGTCACGGAAACGTAGCGGATCTGGATGCTGAATCTGCTGCCGGTTGTCATGGTGAAATTGCTGCACTGAGGCGCGAGAACGGAGAAGTCCTGGGGTCTTGGTGATTCGGGAGGAGATGAGTAGACATTTGGAGATGCTTGTGGTTTTGCACTTTGTTGAAAGAGATGGAAGCGAGGCAGTTGTCATGGCGATGAAATCCGAGTGATGCTGTTTAAAGGCAAATTAAAAGATGAAGTTCAAGAAGTTCATCACGATCATGCAAGCTGCGATTGGGGTCGTTCCCCTCAACAAACGGGAGCTTATGCCACCTGGTAGAAAACTGTGGCGACCCCCGGGGTGAGTTTGATTTCTATTAATGAAGTGGATGTTTATCAGTTTTAAAGCCTGATGCCTGGAGAGGAACAGGTGGATGGAAACTGTGACTTTAACATATCGGTTTTAAGGGTCGGTTCACTGAAACAAACTGGGGACATTTATAAATGCCTTTTGTTTTTAATCAATTTTTACCGTAGAAGAGGAGTGAATGTAATTTTGTTAATGGCTCAACTCATTGCAGTAAACATAACATCAAATATATTAATCCACAAATGTCCTAATGCTGTTGGTTTTTTTTTTTGTTTGGTTTTTTTTCTAATCACAACTGGAACTTTTAGTGGTTGTTTTGTTTTTAATTTAATTTTTCTATTTTATTTAAATAATTTTTTCGTTTTGGCTTAATTTCTATTTTTATGTTTTTTATTTAAATCTTTTTTTTTCATTAATTTAACTTGATTTGATTTGATTTTACATTGGGTTTACTAGTCCTAAATACAAATTTTGGATTGAGATTGACCAGTTTAATTCATTTCATTGTTTAACAGCATAATGTAATTTACTGTAAGCATTATACCCGAGTGATGCATATGGAAATGTTTTCATTCATAGTCGTAAAACTTTTTATGTTAAGTCTATCCTATTGATACGTAAAGAGTATGTGACTCTCAAACAAACTTATTAAGAAGGATTAGATTATTTCTGTTTGGGGAAAACAGGAACGTTTAATAATTAAAGTTGTTTAAATGTACAAGAAAAGTTTGGAGATTTGGAGTTTCTGAGATGAAGACATTTATAAGGATTTTTTAACACAATTTAAATAATAAATGTTCCTAACAGCACAACAGTGACGTTAACCAATTAAGACCTGAAACGGTTTCTAACTCTGGGTACACTGGTGTTTTCATCACGTCTTCACACATGACAAACACCATGAACTACTGCCCAGTTCTAGTTATTCAACAGGTAAAGTCAGGTCAAATATGATCTCTCATATGTATGAATGTTTTGTTCAATCAGCTTTTTATTAAACCAAGATGTGGGTTTTAGATAGTATATTTTTATTAATGTACTTGTGTTAGGATCATAATTAGTGAATGCTAGTTTCCTGTGCCTCTAATAAAGGCCCCATCATGTCGGTGTGTAGTGTGAGGCAGCAGCAGGAGGAAATGTTGGTTGGAGCAAAATCAGATTACAAACAATAAGGCTGCATGTCAGATGGCATTGTTTCCTGTCAGGCCTTTGTGCTCAGGAAAGGAGGATGCTGACAATGAAAACTATCATGCATTCGCATAATTACAGCATGTAAATACTATGAATAGCTGACCAACAATTTAAAAAAAGGGAAAAAAAGAGGGTGTTTGTTTGTGTCTAATTTTATAACAAGAATGAACTGGTTGATGGAGTTTGGGGTGGAGATGGAGACAATAGGCATGTCATTTGTTTAGATAAAATAAGAAAACTGACATCCTGTCCTTCCCTGAACGCTTCGTCTTGACCTCATCCAGGAGCCTCGTGAGGTCAAGGAAATATGCGAGTCCACGTTGCAGTGTGGATCAGCTGCGGAAGCCTACAGCTGTCACAGGATGGACTTAAAAAAAGACATGTTTAATACACGTTGTAGAAATGTTGACAATCTACCAAAAATGCCAAAGATAAAATGTTCTGATTGCTAACAGGAACCCTCCTACTCGCCTGTTTATCAGCATCTCTTCGTCTGACCTCGGTATAAGAATATTCAGCTGTTGTTGCCACACAGCGATACCTTTCCTGAAGGAGGTTTCCGGACTGAGAAGTTAACGAGCTCTCATCATGGCTGCCACTCAGATGCTTCCAGCTGTTTCAGATCCATCAGCCATGTTTACATGGACACAAGACTGATCCGAATGAAAATGCTTCATGAAAACAAACCAATCGGAAGATTTATTTGTTCCAAACTGATCAAAATTTGATTAACATTGAGACAAGTTAGTGATGGAGACTGTTCTGATCAGCGTGCATGAAGATGCATGTTCCAATATTCTGTTAGAAATGATCCTTCCCGTCGGTTACATTAGCCGTATGTCAGCGTAATGTAATTCTGCACCTTACGTTGCAGCTTCTATTGCACTGTTCATTTTACTCAATGACATTTATTCAAACACACATATTAAAGAAAACCTTACTGCGAGTGGATTTTATGGGTCATATAAACTGCGTTCATATTAACAGGTGATATTTGCAGTAATGGACACTTAATTTGAGATTCTGTCACTGTGTGTCTCTTGAAAGTCCCTCAACGGCTGCCTTACATTCATAACAGGCCAGCTTCAACAGCGCTCGACACCGTTTCTCTCGTCTCAAATTCATTTTAAATGCTAATATTACTAAGTGCATGATTCTACCCTAAAATTGTGTCTCTGGAGATGTCGCTTTCCAAACTTTCCTTTGAAACGGCTGTGTGCTGCTCAGTAAGGTCACATCTCGTGCTGGTTTTCTTTTCGTATCAAATCCTCTCTTACACATTCTGCAAAACACCGGCTGGTAAAAATGTCGGTGCTGGTTTGGAGACTACAGTGATGTTGTCTATAGGCGTGCCCTTTAACACTCTTCTTGACAAACTAGATGTAATTTACCACGCTGCTCTCCGTTTTGTGACTGCAGCTTCTTTCATCACCCATCATCACCTCCTGTATTCCTGTATACAAACTCACTGGTTACTGTTCATCTACAAAACCTTACCTGGACAGACTCCTTCATATCTTTAAATATCCGTTCTGTGAACTGCAGTCTACGTTCTTCTAGTTTTATTAATCCCCTCACTCCTAAAGTTTGCACCTCCTTTGGCCATTTTTCTTTTCAGTTTTCTGCTGAAACTGAGTTTATTCATCCCTCTCTCCACTTTTAAAGATTCCTCACAATCGTTGCGACAACACCATTGCACTTTTTTTAGTCACTAATGTATTATCGCTTGTTTTAGCTGTTAATTTGTTACTATTTGTTGCTGTATTTATTGTTCATGTTTTTCTTTTTAGTATTTTGGAAATGTAAATTTGAAAAATATTTTCCCCATTTCTTGTCTTTGTTGTTCTGTGTTGCCTTGCAAAGGTTCTCAATTGACTCTCCTGGTTTATAAATAAAGCTTTAGAAAATATGTAATGCTTGAAACGCCACTAGATCACCACCACCTCTTATATCATCAACAGCTTCTCAGGAACGGTAGTGTGTAGCTCTGTGGGGTAAACTGTGATGGATAGTTTAACCCTTTAGGTGATCTACAGATGTTTTCCTGACATTTATATCCCGTCCAGGAAGTTTACAATCCAGTTGCAAAATACAGTGTTTAGTCGGAGACTTATGGTACATTTATAATAAGTGATCCATGATAACACCATTATTTATCACTACTATGTTGCTAAGAGACCTCTATTTTTACTCGAAAATAATGATGAAGCCAATTCCTGTCAAACTTTCCACCAATCAGAGAGCTTAAATTGATTGTAACGTCCAATCAGGAGCAGCCAAAAGTCAGCAAATGAGCAGAAAGTTCTATATGTCTGAAAAGCAGAAAAATAATGCTCCTCTATGGCTGAAATAAAGCTAAGAAGACGTTTCTGATGCACGCTGGCGCCAAAAAGCAGCTGGGTTGGAGTCGGTTTTTTAAAGATACGAGGTAAATAGTAGCATAAATAACTGGAAAGGAGGAAAAAGTGTAAATATGTAAATAGTTTCTGTTGTGTGTTTGTTTTTCTACTGAAAGCCAAGATTTGAGAGAATGATGTTTGATGAGAAAAGGCTTGGTCACTGTTGATCTGGGTCATTTCTACAAAGTACTGTTAGGAATAACTTCTGTTTTCTTCTTCTGGTTGGCCTTTATGCCTCTATGCTGCTACTGTATATCTATTGACACAAATTTCAATGAATTTCATTTTACGTAATTTTAGCCTCAGAATCTGACACGTGAGGCTGGAAACATCATGTCTCCATGGTGACTGGGATTAGAAAGGTTCAGCTTCTACAGGCACGTTTACATACATGAAAAACCGAAAGAAGCAAGAAATGGCTTGGAGTTTTAAGGGTTAAAGTAACCCCACACATAGAAGTTGTTATTGTTTTAAATACAGAAACACCGCACAAAGTGTTATCGACTTCTGTGGCTGGAAATAGTGAGAAAATCCTTCCAGGTTTTCGGCTTCCCGCTGCAATGTGGTCATCGTGTGTACGATGCCATTCCCAGCTTTGAGTCCTGACCTCAGAGGCAAATGGAAGGAGGCGTAAATGTCAGGCCTTCCTCTTGCTGCCTGTCCACTATCTTGTTAAAGTACAGTGCCAAAATGCTCCAATGCCCTTTTCATGGGAACTTTAAGATCCTGTCTCTGTGCAAACATTGCGCAAAGACGGCATTTTGCCCAGGTGTTTCTGGAGATACGGAGCTCTTCTCCGTGGTTTGGGATTCGTGCCTGGAGCAGACACGGCAGCAGGTTTAGTCATGCTTTCCTGCCGCCTAAAGCAGCTACTACCATCAGTCTATTACACCATATTACTGACTGGTTGCCATGACGCTGGGAAGCAGGGGGGGTGGTATTTAAGATGTCAGGTTTGTATAAAACATGTTTGCACATGTTGTCAGTGATTAGGTCCTGGATGCTGCTCTTGAAGTGAGACTGTAGATTATAATCTGCTGTATATGTGTGAGATTATAGTCACGAGTCTTGTGTGAGCCGGGTCTTACTCGGAGCCAGACACGGGTGAGAAACATGTGCCTCTTTCCTTTTTTTCCCCGAAATGTTTGGAGCTTTGTCAAATCTTTGATCCCTTTGCTCTTTAAGTTCCTACCTAAACAATTTTTTAGCTGTACGGTTGGATTGAAGATCCCTTAATCTCTGCGAGAGTGCATAATCTCTCATCTAGCATCACTTGTGAAATACGTAAAAGATTACCGTTGAAAGTGATAATGAAAATGGCAGCAGACTTGAATCGGGGATTACACAACTCAAGCAAGTTTAAAGAGTGAAACTCATTTTCATAGTGTCTAAAAATAGCCCCCTCTGCCTGGCGAAAGCCCATGTGTCTCAAACCCCCCAGACTTTGTGTTGAAGAGTTGACACTTGACAACATGACCGCTGAGACATGCCCTTTAAATATTTCAGAACCCTTCTGCAAATAAAAATTTGAAGATGGCAGCATGCATTATATAGAAGACTTTTATAGGAATTGTTTTATAGGAACAGTCACGTCCACACCGACCACATCATTTATTTTACAGTATGTATAGTGCAATGTTGGCGAGGATTTACAGTCTTGTTTCTCTTGTGTGCACAGGGACCAGGCTTGCGCTGACCAGACCAGCACTGACCTGCTCAAGTCCAGCCGCAAGTTCTGCTGGTCCAGAGAAGCCCAGTACTTGTATCTTCGCCGCCTCTCGTCGAGAAGCTACTCTGCTATCATGATGGTACGTTTTTTGTTTTTTTGTTTTTGGGCTTTTTTCACCCCGTGCTCTGCACAAAGAGAAACACTCGGGCCTTAAAAGCCCAAATTAAAAGGCCTCTGGGCTGGCCCTTTTTAAGCTTCCAGTTCAG
Organism: Atherina boyeri; assembly: GCA_029874935.1. Taxonomy (NCBI): domain Eukaryota; kingdom Metazoa; phylum Chordata; class Actinopteri; order Atheriniformes; family Atherinidae; genus Atherina; species Atherina boyeri. The sequence continues at coordinate 6,615 of JAPMNP010706042.1, forward strand.
TTAACCTCTCCTCTAATGCATGAAGAAAAAAAGTTTATTAAAAAGTCTGATTGTTGCTAAAGGAGGGAGACGAGACACTAAAGCTGGAGACATGCAGAGCAGGAGGGAGAGTGAAGGAGAAATGGGAGGGAAGCCATTGCTAACTGCTAAGCTAACAGGCCTGAAAATAGCAGTGTAAGTAAAAGTATCATATGAACGAGATACTTTGCAAACAGGTGCTCGAGTCCACCAAGGGTGTGTTAGGATGTGAAATTAGCTGCTGTACAGAGAGTTCTAGTTTCCCTGGACAACCCAGTGTGCTAACATGTGATTACAGTCAGCTGAGCACAATGGGTCATATAAAACCTGCTCAGGTGAGATTGATACAAGCAGACAAGCAACTTTTCTCTGTCAAGATGCTCACATGTTTGGAGATTTATGATCGCAAGATGCATTTCACCTGGCAGGACTTTTCTGTCCATCACTTGACCGACAGTTAGTTCTTGTGGTTTTCACTTTCTGATTTTCACGTTGACCGTCATTGATCTAATCCAGAATCCAGTTCAATGATTTTTTTTTTACATGGCAGCATGGTGTCATGGTTCAACAAAACCTTAAAGGTGACCTATAGAACTTTTTTATGAAAACGGATATTTTTTAAACAATAACATAAACCCACAGAACGTCTAAAGGGGTGTTGAATAAAGGTGTTCATTTTAGTGAAAAATTTATATTTTCTGCAAAAATTATGTTTTTATTTTTTATGGGTCCGAAAATGTAAATATTTTCCTTTGGTGTCTCTCAGCCAACAGCATCAGGCTGCTGATGTCATAAGAAGTGGAAAAAACGGGATGCCAGATCGTTTGCTAATCCGCATTTACTACAGTCGGCTTTTTGCGATCTTGTTTTACACGGTGATTGTTGCAGTGTGTAATGGCGTCATATGGCACACAAGAAAGAATCCCATACATTACCACGTTAGACTCGTCGCTTGGCATCACGGCAGACTATATAATCACGGCTTCTCCCCCGCGGACATTCGGCCAACCTGGCAACCGGTGCAGCTGACGGTAGGAGCAAGAGTGGTTGAATATGAAAACGCCGACTACTGACCGGGAAGAACGAAAGTTCTATAGATCACCTTTAATTATAGTTTTGATTTGTTCCTTAATTCATATTTTACTAGTTAGTCTCGGTTATTAAAACCCATCATTTCCAGGTAACTGTCAGAGAAGAAGAAAATAAATGATGATCACTTGCTTTAAAGGGATAACAATCTAACAGGACGGTGGTGTTCAAACCAGGGTCATTTTAGAAATGAATGACGAGACAAGACTGAAAAGGTATTTTAGTGCAAACATGCAAGTTTTAGAAAGGATTTTTGTTGCTGAAGGGGATTTAATGGCATGTGTGTGCATGGAATTGTTGATAGCATGGTACTCTTCTTTTAAATAGGAGAAAACAAACCGGTGAGGATCAGAATTTCACATTTATCATTCGTTTTATTTTGATTACTCAGGCATAGTAACAGACAGAACATTTTTAACACTGGAAATACTTTCTCTAAGATCCCATAGATGTCTGTTTATACCAAGAACATGCATATGAGCCTTATCGTTGGGGAGCAATTCTTCATTTACTTTGGGGATGTGTCGTTAGATGTTTTTTTCTAAAAATATTACCAGGTTTGAAACGCATGCAAATATGTTGCACCAACAATTGCACAAAATTTAGGTCAAATAACTCCCATTTACTCCCAACCAGACTTAAATGGGCTCCGTCACCCAGTACATACACTAAAGTTCCATATTTTGGCATTGTTTTTGTTAAGTTAAATTGACTTAAAAACACTTTGTTTGCCCTTTTTAAAGGGATTTTTTCAGAATTACAAGTCATATAAGTTATATTCATATATAGTCATATACTTTTATGTAGGTTTTAAGTCCATTTAAAGCAGTAAAGTGTGTTGATGCAGGCAAATTCACAATAAAGCTGCCCTCATTCATATATTTTTCTGTTGTTTTTAATCGGTAATCTGAATGTGGCAGAAATTGTGACTAAAATTAAGACGTTGTGTTTACTTACAGTCACATAAACCATTTCCAGACGGTTACTTAGCTCTAATGAAATCACATCAGCATCATCTGACAAAATCACCATTCAGGCAACTTAGTGTGTGCTGTGAATTCAGCTGCACATACATGGAGGATGATCTCCCACAGGGAAGGTTAGACACAGCACAATGTCTGGAATGTTTTCTCACACAGTCCACATACTTCTGTGAATAATACAATCACCTTCTCCTTTTCATATGGACTAAAACTAGGATGGTGGTCTAAATAGCCAAATTTAACTCTAACCACTGCTCAGCTCAAATGAGCATCACATTCATTGTTAAAACATGCAATGAAATACTACAAAACAGTTGGCAAACGGTGAGTAAAACTGCTGCTCTTGTGACACATAATGATTTTTTTTTTTAAAGTTCAGTGACTCAGTTTCCCAGACTTCTTTCTTTATCTGTGTGCAACCACACTGCAGTGACCCTTTCCTGCATCCAGGATGATGATTAACCACAGAAACATGTCTCATTCCGAAAGCTTCATTGTTTTAATGACTTGGTCACACAAATTATTCAGGTCAGTGAGGCTGTTTTGCATAAGGATGGCCTATTTTGTGGCAATTTTCTACTGGATGTGGAATGTGCTGATTTTACTGCGTTGACTCATGTTTTCAGAGAATATTTTGTCATTATATGTAATTCCCTGCTGCTGAGGTAATCAAAGGTGTGGTGAACCACAAATGTTTCATGTCATATTGGTGATACTGGACAGTATCCAGTAAGTTATTATGCTGTTATTATGCTGTGCATGATTCTTTTGACCTTTTACTGTGCCTAACATTTTTTTTTCATAGTAATAGTTTAAGCTCATCCTCTTTTGCATACTTTTGATTTAATGCTGTTTTTATACACTGGTCCCTTAGCTTTTAGATATGTATTTTTAACATGAGCTAGTCATTAAAGAAATGTAGATTTAGTACAGCTTTGTGATAACAGTCTGGGAAGATTTTCCTATTTTGAGATCATAAACTTTATCTGGTGTACTTATCTCTTTACTCAAAGTGCTTTTACATATTTTACCCTCACTGAATCCAAGTTATTTTTACATTTTCAAAAGGCTGATGTTGTTGGTTATGAGTCATATATTTAATCTTCCCCGAAATAGACTGAAATGCTTGGTTGCTCTTTTTGTTTTCCTCTGTCATACTGTTGTTTTTGTTCTGTCTCAGAGCCTCTCAGCAGGCTTCCTAAAAATCAATGGGAATTCTGGACGGATCCATTTAATCGGTATTAAAATGACCATCCTCCATTAAAAACACATATACACTGTTATTACCGCTGTGTTATCAGTGGTATTCAAATCCCATATTTATTTAATTCGCTGGGATTAAAATTATAAAACGTTCCTCTGTTAAAATTATGATATGACGTTGTTGCTGTGAATAAATCCACCCCCCCACGGCGCTGTGATTTGGTATAATCTGACCAAGCTAGAGGCACTCGGCGCTAATTTTTTCCCGGATGTTTAATGTTAATGTGTTTTGGGAGCAAAGTGCGTCATTTAAAGTGAAACCGTAAAGCCTTTAAGATTTTTTATTTTTTATATGTTTACTTTGACTTATTAATTACGTGATAACTTTGGCTGACACGGCACCGGAAGCGGTGAAGTTGTGTTGGTTAGGTTGAAATCTTTGGTACCAGTCCGGGACAGTTCAAAGTGCGTGATGCCAGTGAACGGAGGGGGCCTGCTCTCTTTGAGCAGATACGCGACTCAGTATTTCACTGTAAGTATATGTTCATATTATTGCCGTTTTCAAAGGGCTGGAAAACCAAGAAATCTGCATAAAAAACTGTTGGTTTTACTCCCGTGGCAGAGCTTTGCATACGTGTGTGTTTATTGTGAGAAAAAGAGGACTGTCTCGGAGTCTCCATGAATCCCTGCTGAAGCCTGTTGCATCCTGCCGCACCTGCTGCTACCGCCGTCGGTTATATTAATGTTTTAGTTGGGAAAACGCATTAGAAGTGAATGAATCCTGCTTTAAAATGATGTTTTACTATATTAACAAACGTTTGGCTTTAGTTTGATTGTTTGATGCATTTACAACAGACGTTGATCTTTTTTTGTTCTTTGGTCTTTTTATTTATTTGTTTATTTATTACTATAAATCCCTGTACTTTGGGGACAGTGGGATTAGACCAGCAGCCTCTGGTTCATTCCAAGTCAAAAGCCTGCAGTCTCATTGTAATTACTTTGTTTGCTTATTTATTTATTTTACCATAATTTAAACAGTGTAACGTTGCCATCCTGCCAGTAGAGGGCAGGCTTGATCAATCTTTAAATGTCTCCATCCAGTTTAGCACATTTAAGCAGTTTCACGTATGATTGTACATTTTCTCAAATTTTTGTTTTTATTTGTTGATAATTTTCACTCCATTTATGGCTGGTGGTATACATTTATTCCAATTACTTTTCTTTTTAATCATTTTTTATAATCCAGTGTCCCTTTCTCGCTCTCATGTCTCTTATGCTCTGATGCATTTTGCTCCCTCTGGCGACCTTCATTGCCCTAAAATACCCATACTATAAAGTCGTCATACATCAGTAGTTTTTTCACTTAATAATTTAAGACCTTTTCAAAGCTACAAAATATTCAAAATGAGTTTAACCGTTTAAATGCCAATTTGATCATTTAAATGATTGCATTATTTTGTACAAAAAACCTTCCAAACCAGACTTATGGGGCTTTGGTGGTAATGAGAGTCATGGATATTTCAAAGATGAGCAATACGATAAACTTGATTACATTTGTATTTATTATTATTATTTGTATTTATTATTATGTAAAAACAAAGCCTGGTAACACTACCAACTCGTTTTAAGCATCTAAGCTGCTCGCTCCTGCAGGAATATGAGCTGTCGCCTCCAGTGCGGCTCCCAGTCGTTGTCAGAATCTTCTGGAACCTCTATCAGCACAAAGCCAGCAAAGCAAACCAAACTGGGCTTCCTTCTTTCTTAATTCAGTATTTGTGTTCTTAATTAAAATTAGTTCATTAAGCAAGAGCATTAAATGACCATGGATTAAAGTTTTCTGTTGCTATGACGGATTTCTGTCAATCGAAGGCACTAGAGGCCAATTTTGAAATTGATACAGATCTGGGGAGAAAATAATAAAGGGGGGATGCATGGCACATGCGATTTATCTTGCAAGCTTCAGTGATCTTTACACCTGTTGTTGAACCCTTTCATGAAGTTGGGATATGTTTTTGTTAGGGTCGGGACTCGATTAAAAAATTAATCCTAATTAATTAGCGGCTTTGTATTTAATTAATCACATTTTAATCGCATTTAGATATTTGACCTGAGAACAGTGAGAAGTAATTTTTTTCAAATGGATTTTTAGTATACCATTGAAAGATGACTGACTACATAAGCTTAAGCAACAAAATATTGTTTATTTTTGTTCAACCAAGCCCAACAGACCAGTTCAATTTTACCATTAAGTGTAGTAATAGCATATTTAGAAATATATGCTGCGGTCACATGCAGAAGAAAAGCCAGGTTAAACCTGGCTGAAGTCACGATAGGGGATTAGATCCGGGCTT
>JAPMNP010706073.1:0-12137 GCA_029874935.1 Atherina boyeri
AAGCCACTGGCTTCAGCCTACTCCTTTTTCGGTTTCTGTCTGAATGATTACTTTCATGTGAAATAATCTTTTTGTTATAAAAATATATAATATATATATAAATATATAATTTAGTTTAATTTCTCCAGCTTTAGTCAACTTGGTTGACATATCTAAAGATACAGACCCAGACCAGAAATGAGTTCAACCTCCTGCAGCAACAGTACACATACACAACAAGACTAAGTACATCCAAGAATTTAGCAATACATAAAAAAAACTCAAACTACAAGGGCCGAATAATCTTATGGGTAACTGAAGATTTGGGAAACCAAACAACTTTTGCAGAACTTGATTTACATTCATTTAATAGTTTGTTTTTTTTCTTCTTTTTTTTGTTTAAATTACATGATTTTGAAAGGCAGGCTGTGCAGCATAACAAGTATATTGAGTGCTTTCTTGTCCAACAGTGTCATCTGCTGCTGTTCTTCTGAACATTTCCTGAACAACAGCGCACAAAATACATTTTACAGCTGACAAAACACATTCTTAGGAGAACCCCGACTCTGTGTCAGTCTATGTGCAATCTTCATATTTGCAGACTGGGTGAGAAAAGAGAACATATATTTCAAAAGATTGTACACTTCAATAAGAGAAGGAAAACATAAGTTTTACCATTGCAGCAAAGAAATACAATGTTTAAACTTTGGGTTGAAACAGACTGCATCCCCCTTCCTAAAAGTGCCATGATGGGAACCAATTAGTGTTCCATGATTTAACAAAGTACAACGAATAAAATGGCAAATAGAAATAAATTCAAACGATATGTCATCCATCAGACATCATTCATGATCTCCTATGATACCACGATGACAATCCCTGACTAGAACTGCTAATTGTAAGTACTGTAGACATACAATTAAGTACATTTCCACTTCAGTTATTTTCATTTTTGATGCACATTGGAATTCACAGAGATGTTTGCAACAGAGATGCAGTATGGTGGTAAGTGTGCATTGCAGATAACATATTTAGTGCTGAATGCAGGTGCAATTAAATTATGTAAATGCAGCAGTTCTGTCAGGAGGGCACAAAAGGCAAACATTTTTCATATACAGGAGGGAAGTACTAGATGAGTGTAAGGCTTTTTAGAAAACAATCTTCTACATTTAAATAACTTAAACTACTATCATGAATTTTCTGTGCTTAACATGTATATATGATTCGTACATTACATGGAACAAACACTGAGATTCCATTTTCATTAGAGGACAGTGACCACAAACATGATACAAACATTTAAGATGGAAACAAGATTTACATTTCATGTCAACATTCATATCCTTGAAATGTCTAAAAATATTTTCCATCATCTGCTTCATAATCTGTCCAACATAATGACCACAGGACCCAAAACAATTGAATGATGTGATTCAAACATTTTTTTGTTTGGCAAAATCCAAATAACGAGACCTTTTCACTGCCCAACTGTGCTATTCAGTCTTTCCATAATTCAAGCTTAGCTGAGGTTATGAGACCGACTTTGTCCTTTCTGAGAACTGTCATGGTGGAGGAATGAGGCGTCACCAGATAACAGTTTCACAGTTAAGCTTATATGAAAAGGAAATTATTCTGCTAAAGCTTCTGCCAACCTACTATATGAACTCCTAACAAAGAGAAACTGAGGTAGGCAGGAACACAAGCAATTGCTTGACCACCACATTGTCTGGGTGTATGTATACTGTAAGTATTAAGGACAACTTAATGGTTTGAAACTAAGGTAAAATAACAAGTGAAGAAGAAAGTAGGAATTATGACCTAGGACTATCAGATCTATTTTGAACTAGTTAAGAATGAGATCCATGCAGGTCTGCAGTCCAGCTGCAGCGCTGGTGACAGCATGCAGTATGCCTGTTGCAGTTTGCATAATTAAGTGGTGTTGCTTTCCACTACCTTATCTTCTTAGTGGGTGTTCAGGGCTTTTCCTGTGGGGCCTTTAAGTGAAAGGGTGCAGACACAAAGGGGTCTACAGCATTCATGTCTGAGGTCCATGAGTGAAGAGGTCCAACGGGGACTGATCCACCACCAGCTTGTCTGCTTACATTGGACGACACTCTGTTAGCTCCTATAGGCTGCTGGGGCACTGGTCCTTCAAAGTGTCGGGAATATTTGGCCAAAGCTTGAGGGCGGAATGGTTGTTGGGCAACTTGTCCCAGCACTCCTTGATCAGAGGTTAGAGCCTGAGCTCCTGCTGCTTGAGAGTACAAGGTCTTTGGATGAGCTGCTATGGGCTCCTTTTTTTTACCAAAAGGAGCCTGCGAGAACACGTCGGAGTGTGGCTGAGCGACGAGGGAGGCATGTGGAAACGGAGCATTAGCAAACACATCAGCCGAGTCCTCTTGTGCAATGCGAAAGGGGGCTTTAGAGAAAATATCTGGGGTGACGTCTTCCCCTTTTGCTGACTCGGGTGGATGCGAGGAGTCATTCTGAGGCTGATGGAAGGTGGCAGATGGTATTGGGACTGTGTTGGGGTGGAGATCTAACTGAGATCCGTGCTCTTCTTCATCCTCAGAGTCCAACAGCAGAGGTCTAGAGCCACTGCAGTCATTGGCTGCTACATTGCTCTCATCTGCTTCCACCTCCTGCTCCTCATCTATATGGACTCCTTTATTCTCATCTTCATCACTGGAGTGCTCACAGCCCTCATTGTTTAGAGACTTTTCCTCAAGGACTTCCGTCTCTTGTCCCTCTTCAAGCACAGAGTAGCCGTTACTTTCCCCTTGCAGATCTGTACAAAAGAGCAGAGACAAACATAAACAAAACCTCTGGACACTACCAATTTAAATTAGTCAGAAGAGTCTTAACCATCCGTGGGTCCATTTGCCCATTTATCTACCAGACCATCAGTTCTCAGTCTCACATGTGACATACACACAACCATTAGATCTCTAAAATCTTTAAACTGCATATCTATGAAAACGACCTAAAAATGAGAAACCAGCACAAGACTGCAACAATACAAACATTAACTTGAAAAAAATAAATGAATGACACAGGACAGACAGGACTAGACACTATCAGTTCTACTACCACAACATCAAACAGCCTTGTTTCCACAACTTAGCTGAAGCGGCAGTGTCCTCAACTCAACCTTTAAAATTGGTGCCTGGTATTAGGGGTGTTGGGGGAAACGCTGACAGCTGTGTGACATTTTGTTAGAATTGATTTTAAGGTTGAGGGAGCTTAGAGGAAGTCAGTGATTCTGTGGAAACAAGGGGGGGGGGTACTCTTCACTGCGTAAGTGAAAATAGTAAGGGACAGGTTTGCACATATAAGCAGACAGATCAGTCTTACCTCGATGGTGTTGACAGCAGCTGTTAACTGGCAGCTCTTGCAGGGATGTTAGTTGAAGCCAATAAAAGTAAAACGCCACTTTTTAAGGTGTTTATGTTTTGTTTTATCTATCAGGTGAGTCTATCATTTTATGTTGCCCACAGCTTATTTCTCATAAAACAAACCTCCACATGATTACAGCCAGATAATCAAATTGAAAAATAGCTACTGATGCTGCTGCTGTTCAAAGCGGATTACCAAAACACAGCACGCAGCACAGCATGTCGGCTCATGTAATTGCAATTGGAATAACAGCAATCCATTTCTCAGTAGATTAAGGTGTCTGGCCTGGAATCTCAACATGAATTAGTATTAGTTTTAAAACTGATGCCTACTGACACTCAGGAAGCATACAATGAAAAGACAAGAGCCTGACAAGGATAAGGACTAACTTGAAAAAAAAAAAAAGTTTAATTTAAATATTCAAATTTCAGGAGAAAAAGTGACAAGTGTGTGATAAAGGTGGTAAAACTTGCACTACTCTAAAAAGCGATGCCTGAGACAGAAATACCAGAGGGGTTAAGTGTTTGTATTTTAACTCCTTGAAGACAATATGTGGTCAGCTAATGAAGTCAGTTACAATTAATTATGAGCCAAAGACAATTCATTTACATCCACATCCATGAGTTTTATTGTTCCTCTACCAAATGTCTCTTTTTCAAACCCTTAATTGATCAAAAATAGAAGTACACATGTTCAGGATCTTGCTCCGACATAAACATCTGCTGCCAAATCCAACATTTGGACAATACTGAAGTAATTATTTCAACTGCCTTTCACCCAACCAGCACAGTCAGCACTTCAGTTCCACAAAGCAACATAAGTAAAACTCTACTGCTAAGGGTACAACTCTATAGCATACAGCAGTGCAGTGTCTGATAAGAACATGAGACTTATGATGGGATTGCATAGATAAATGCAAATGAACTCACTCAACATTATTGTAGGAAAGGAGGTACAATTTATCCATGCCAATTCTTACTGTATCATTATGCTAATTTCATATTCTAACATACAATGGGACAATGAAAAAATAATTTCTGTGCCAACGATTAAAGCATCAACTGTTTACTGCAGCTGTCATGGCATGTCAAGAAGGAAATGTGCCATTTTCGGTATATACAGTATATGCAAAAAAACAGACCTACAACTATGAGCAGCACCCTAGTTCCCAGTAAATTTAAAGCCAAAGTGCAAAGGAGTACTTGGTGACATTTTGACATTTAATATGAAGCACAATGTTAATTGTAACGGCTTTGATCAAACGTAATTTGATTTTTACACAACAACCATTCAAACCTAATTTTCTCTTCACTCCAATAAATACAAGAGGACAGTCGAATGTGAAGGGTATTTCAGAATAATCAGGAAATAAATTCCTTCACAAGCTCTCACTTTCAGAAAAAATCCATTCCAGTCAAAGTTATTTACATTTAACCACATGGTCTAAAGAACTGCGTGAGTGCAACAAATGCAGTCCCGTCATGAAACTCACAAGATTTTTTGTTTTATGTAATGAAGACACTGAAAATAAGAAGTCTGGCTGAAGGATTGACATGAATGGAGAGGAAAAGACAGCGAGACTTTAGACAGAGGAAGTCAACATTTACAATTTTAAATACAGCTTTGTACACATTATCAACTATAGGTCCTTATAAATTCTGTACATATCTCATTATTGTACTCCATTTATACATTCATTGTAAATTACTGTCATTAGTAGTTATCTTTAGTCATACCATGAGAAATTGAATACCTTAAAATATTATACATAAAAAAAATCTACATTTACTAGTGCTGACAAGATCAAAACTGGACAAAGAAAAAGCTCATTTTAGATACATTTTCATGTGGGTTTTTTACTGTTTGTCTTTCTTTTTTTTATTTTTTTAAAAACCCCTCCTATTAATCTAAATTAATGGCTGAAATTAATCTAACGTTGGCTGGCTGATGTCTCAGTAAGTAATAAGGAGGGATTGGCTAGATAAGACAGATTTTTTTTACATCAACCTTATCATTTCCAACTTGAAAAAACTCAATGACATCTACACTGTACCTTCCTCAGGGTAATGGTGGTGTGCTGTGAAAATTTGCTCATTTGTACTGACCCCGAGAGTCGAACAACATATGGCAAACAGCATGATTACAAACTCTCCCATAGCTTTGGCATTGCTTCAGATTAAATAACTAAATGTCCCTGTGTTCATCTTGACAGCGGGTAAAGGATATGAGATTTCATGAGTGCTTAAAAGGCGTAAATATAAAAAGTCCCCATTCTCTTAATAATTTCATGAAGGGAAGTGAATAATGCTGACAGATTAAATGTCTCACCATTGAGCCTCTAAAAACATATTAACAGTGACATGATCACACGGTCACAACTGACAGAGTTACAGGTGCAGTTTCACAGATAAAAGCTTGCTTCAGAAAGAAGTATGAAGAAGTCATGAAGCTAATAGGTGTACTCTGTCGCTGATCTATATGGAAAATCCAACGCAGACTTGAATAGATTTGACTTCCAGACTAAATGTGCATCACAATTATATACATTTCTTTCTTTTTTTTAAAAGACAGCTCTCCTTCTACAGTAAACCATCACACAAAAGGAAATCTGCCATGCTTGGCCAAAGCTTATATTTTGTCTTCATTGGTCCACAAACTAGTTCCATCAGTGGTTCATTCAGGTTGCATCTTTGTTTAGTCAGTAGGTAAGCTCAAAGCTTTGTGCATCAAATTAGGAGGTCTACATTGTTTTTAGTCCTGTCTCTTATCAGACCCCTGACACACATGACCATGCCTGAGGGTGGCATGTTTTATCATAGCTTTCAACCCTGAACAAGTACACCAAGGGAACACAATGTAGCTGTAATCAAGCAGTGCACACAATGAGGGTTGATCACCATGGGCGTGCACGTAATGAGAGATATTAATGCAAGTATGAGGAAAGCATAAGGAGAACCATGGTGTAGTCAGGATAGAAGCAGACAATATGCCCAGGCATTAATGAAAAGATTTTTAACAGCGTGGAAATGTCAACAGCCAGCAGAGATGCATGAAACCAGCTTATCAGGCTACTAGAGATGGAGTTGAGGCCAAGGAGGCACATAAAGTGAGAGGTTCCACTGAACCAATCCATGCTGGCTCATCTCTTTTCATAAGGTGCTACATTAAGTGCCTCTGCTTGAACATCTCTATCCTTTCACCCTCCCCCCACCCTGTGTTAGGATTGCACACTGCCCCTTCGACCTCTCCCACCCCCTCTAGAGGTCGATGAGCTGATCCACCAGCAGAAGGGAGCGGGCCAAGTTCGGGATGCTGGACTCTGAACTGCCACTGTTGCTGCGCGAGTGACCACCTGAAACGTGGCAGAAAGAAAGAGAAAGAGATAGAGATGGACATGGAGGACCCGAGGGAGATGGCGAAAGACAAGCAAAAGTATAAGTCATTTTAACAGGGATTGCATGGAGAAATTAAGAGTGAAGAGATAATGAAGATGAGGGGAAAATGATGGCAGAGCAGAAAGATCCATGAATAGGGGCAGAAAGACAAAGAGGCAGAGAGTGAGCTGGGATCGTTTTTGTACAGCTGCATCATTATAGGGAGAGCAAGGGAATGCCATTCTAATATGAGAAGATTTTTCAAGAAAAAACTAAAAAGAGGTCAAAAACCTTCAAATGAAGAAGCACTGGAAATCTAACATAAGGCTCGAAGGAGAGAACGATGACTAATGTGAGAGCTTGATGGGATAAAAAGCCTTGATGTGACAAGCACACCCATACAAGACTTCTCACATCAGCAATCACAGGAACACACTGTGGTGACTAAACCAGGAGCTAAGTCATCTCTGTGGCTCAGAGCTTGGGCTTTCAGCAGGTGTGAATGCTCATCCCGGAATTCTCTCAGCCTTACCTTGATTTGAGTTTTTGGAGATGAGCACAGGAATAGGATCAAACTCGTCATCATTGCTCTTCTCCCCACAGGACATGAGGAAAGCAGAGTCTGTGGTGAAGGAAGAGGAAGTGAAGTAACGATGGAAGGGGGAAGAAGTTAGCAGCCAAAGAAAAGAGCAAAAAAGAAAAGAGGATGCGAGCAGATTATGAACAGGTGGGGCCAGGGCAGCAGTAGAATTTAAAAGCCATTAACATTACATGGCTTTTGGCTCTTGTACAAATGGGTCAATGGTCTGTTGAATCTGTCATTTACAGTCTCATTCAGTTTCCTTATCACATGTGTAAGTTACTGTCTTCCCTCCTCAAACAAGCCCCTTCTATTTTGAGATTTGTCTTTGGTCTGTGATCGTGTGGCCAAAACCCTCAGCACACATAAAGGGGAGGTCTTACCAGAAGAAGCTTGAACAGGTGGCAGCTCCTCCAGGCAGGATCCAGAGCCGGAGCCAGGGGGAGCAGAGGTGTAGGAAGAAGAGGAAGGGAGAGCAGAAACAGACTGGTTTCCACGAGAAGTGTGTGATAACAGATCGCAACCCAGCAGAGAGTCCTCCCCAGTGAGAGAGTCTGAGACAGAATGAAGCAAAGCCAGAGGGACAAGCGGTCACGGTAAAAAAATAAATATATATATATATTAATGCAAGAAGCACTGGAAGAAGCACTGTGTTAGTAGAACAACAGCACGTCAAATAACATATACAAGCTCATCATAACCTCTAAAAGGAGCTACAGAATTACACAATGGCCTTTGGTAATATCGCTCAGTACAGAAGAATGTAGAATATGGGAGACTTTGGGGAAATGATGACGAAAATGATTTAAAGTATTAAGTCTTCCCTGAACAGATACCTTTAGACCTTAAGAAACCTTGGAGCATTATCTACTGTTCCAGTCAGAGCTAAAGGCCAAAACGACAGTTTTATCTTTAACCAGAGCAGCGTAATCAATCAAAGAGACCATGAATTAGATTTAAATAAAAAAAAAAAAAAATAAATAAAAAAAAAGATTTAAATTAGTCAAGCTTTGTAAGGACGTGCAATAGAATATCCTATTCTTTGGACCAGGATGCTGACCTGGCATGCTGGCAGGGATGAGCTCTGGCTGGCCAGAATGTCGGTGGGCCTGCGGAGCTTCCAGACCAGGAATCAATGAATCCACACACACTTCTGCTTTTTGCGACGTAGAGACAGAGAGTGGAGAAGCACAGTGATTGTTAGTAGCATTAATGAAAAAGTGTCCCTTTGGTGGGACTAAAAGTGAAGTCGGCCATCTTTCCTCAACACCTGTCTGACTTTCTGACCCAGTGACAGGGGAAAGGAGAGACAATGCATATAAGTTGATGAAGAATTTCAGGGTAAGTCAGAGGGACAGGGATAGCTTATTATTGGAGCTTTCTGCAGAAGTAGAGGTCAGCAGAGCTTAAGGGCTCGGTCATACCTACGTCGACCGAACAGTAGGGCCCCCCCAACACACACACACACATTTTCTGGGCCGAAGCGCAGATCCTCGGCCGCACAATTAGGTTTCTGTGTGATTGCTGTCACTGTCATGGAAATGGGGTCTTTAGACGTGGCAGCACAGGCTGGTGTGACCGGAGGCCATCTGCTAGTAGATGTTTGGAACCGGTTGTGCTTAACCGGATTACCCAGGTGTGACCACAGCCTAAGGGGTCAGGAACCAGCTAAATGATTTTAGGAGACTTTACTCCTTCAATGTGGGACCACATAAAGAAAATAGAGACTGGTTATAGAATACAAACAGATGGAAACAGGGCGAAAAGACCAAGGAGGAATCGTTCTTCCAATCAAATTCCTAAAGGAGCGATAAAGCTAAAGCAAAAGCAATATAAAATTATAATCATGATATGTAATGACAAAATCAACCAGCATAACTACAGATAACGCCTATATTAAAGTACTAATTTATTTCATGACAATGATAAAGCCCTTGTACTACATACCAATATTGTCTCTGACATCATTACAGATATGTGCAGAGATGTTTACAAACATGAAAAGTTATTTTCATCATTTCTTTTTTTTTCTTCAAGTATTAATGGTAGTAGGTATGAATCAGCAAGAGTCCCATCTAATTTAGAAAGGGTATCATGACAAAGGTTTTCCAACAGAGCTGCTCCAGCTCCCTTTATTGCAATACTCTCAGTAATCTGCAGCATGTAGCATGGTATACGTCTCAGATGAGCAAATACCCCTGTAGATTTAAGAGGTATCTTCAGGAAATGTTACTAATTATTTTCATAGTAAATCAATACTTCTTTTTTTTTTTAATCAACATAATCCTAGAATACTGTATTTTTACATCAAAATAAAAAATACTACTCCCCAATAATTGGCATCATCTGAGAAAATCCTCTATTAGTTTTCTTAAAAAAAAATCATAATCCAGCACAAATTCAGTTCACAAAATCAGTTCTCTATGTTTGTATGTATGTATATATATATAGATGGATGGATGGATAAATCTTTTGAAGCATGAAAGGAAAAATAAATAAAGTAATTATTGCACAATTTGTTAGTTTATTCATTTCTGTCCAACACATTCAAACACAAAGACTAGTCAGTTAAATGGCATCTCATGCATTAAAACCACAACATTGGCCTTTACCAGCAGAACTGTGGCACAACGCCACTACTCAAGCTCGATAAGTACAAACTTCAACACCGACCATTTAGTTTCACCAATCACTTCATCGCAACCAGTGCAACTCTGCACAACAGTCTCTGTACAAAACGGTGTTAATTTGTCTTTACTGTAACTCATCATAAAACCTTAATTATTTTATAAAATGCAGCACCACTGTTATAAAAAAAACTAATATTTACTTTGAAATGCACTCCATGCACAAATTAAGTAACTACTGACTGCTGCTCATACTTACAAGGAAAATGCTTTGGGGCAAAATGGGAGGTGGAGGGGATCTTATACAAGGAATGTGCTGGCTCAGAAAATGGCACAGCAGATGTGACCCCTTGCACTCTTCACTACAGGAAAGAGGCCAAAACTGATGAAAAGTTTTCAAAAGCTTTAAAAAAAAGAAGAAGTTATTTCTCCCAGTCAATATCAAACATATGGAAGATTAAAAGGTGCCACAGAGTGTAATATGTTTTAATTTAGTCACAATAAGGTATCCCCTGTGTCGATCAGAGAGAATTTCCCACTCCATGAACAAAGGTCAGGACTTCAGTTCCTAGTGCAACCCATTTGAGTGAGTGACACAGGTTGAGTCAAACAGAGCTTAGGCAGGATAGAGAAGATTAACCACGCCTTTATCATGTAATAACCTCAAGATTTTTATTCTTTCAGAGTAGACCATTAACATTCGCTATGCAAAGTAGGTTATACTAATAAAAGCATACACTTCAGCAAAGGCTATAATCCAATCTGAGAAGAACATAAAAGGCTTGGTGATCATTCTAACAAGACAGCGTGCTTAACTTTCTTTCATTCTTAGTGGCAGTGGTAATCAGGCTTTCCCAGCAGTAAAGCAATCCAATTAACAAAGGAGAATTTGTCCTTTGCGTTACCAAGCAACAGCAAAAGCACTGATCTGCAAGTGAGATGCCATCTATCTGAAGCTAAGGTGTTTATTCATGGAGCTGACAGAAAGCCACTGTGAGGCTGCTCGCTATGTCAACAAGATAGGACTGTGTACAAACCCAAACCACAAAACTGGCACTCATAAAAGAACATCTAGGTAGTGTGATATTTAGGAAACTACATTGGCAAATACTGAACAGACCGATATGTTTTTAAAGATATGGTGAGTGTACGTTTTTGAGCCCAAGGCATGGGTAAATCAAACGCTCGGCTTATTCTCAATTATAATTACACAAGAAAATTACCTGGTGCATTAGAGAGTGAGAGGGTACTAAAAGTATCCGGGGCGGTCAACAATGTTGAACATGTGCTCAAGATGTCTGCAGATCTCTCTGTTCAACATTGTACAGTGAATAGAAATGGAAGAGAAGAAATGAAGGAATGTGAGAGCATGAACTACATAAAAAGGAAGTGGGTAGTACTAGAGGATGGGAAACACAATATATACTAATCATTCATGAAGACAGCAAAACACAAAGAGCACACAATCAAGGAAAATGGCTACACTTCACCTCCCCTATTATGGAACTGCCACTGTGGTAAAGTATCCTTAAAGACTGAAGAATTATAATTTGCAAAGCGATAAAATAGCCTACTGATAAGAGTTAAATAAAACCTTACCTGGAAAAGCACAGAGCTCTGGAATAAGACTTTCACTGGATCCAGTGGCTTTTTCTCCTGCTGCACCAGCTGTGCACAAGACATTGATTGTTTTAGATCACAACTATAGTTTCTACTAATTCTGTCTGTGTAAATTTGCAGTGGACTTACTCTCAGCTAGCTTTGCAAAATCTTTGTTGAGTAGTTCCTCTGCTGTTAGTTTACAGAAGTTATCATCTCCAAAGGGATTCCAGCTGGGCTGAGTGTTGGATGAAGTAAATCCAGATGAGGTATCAGCACCAACTGCTGGATGATACACACTCTGCTGGGATGAGCAGGGGGAGCCAGAAGGAGTGGTGCTTGCTGATCTGCAGTACAAAAACATGTAATTTAAGAGTGGAAGTAGTTGATTAAAGGTGCCATATGTAAGAATTTTGTATCGTCTTTATTTTAAGTTGTTGCAAGATATTAAAAGACATTAAAAAATATGTTAATTTCAAATACTTATATCACTGACAACCATAATATAGCCAGGATATTCTCATTTAAAAAACAGATTTGCAGCCCCCAAATGATGTTATTGTTTACATTTTGTGCTGATAT
>JAPMNP010706108.1:0-10276 GCA_029874935.1 Atherina boyeri
TTAATATCAATTGATATCCTTTTTCCACGCAATTATATGGGCCTTCTTTACTGAACATGAGTCATGATCATTAAAAATGCCTTAGAATAGGAATGGAATTGTCTGTTGCAGATTAGTCTTGGAGTGTATATTGTTCTGCGCGCTCCAGTGGCACTCAAGGATCTGAGAACTCAAATCATTTTATAGAGTTATAAGTAAAAATAGAGAAATTTAAAACGAACCTGTCTTCATGCCTTGAGCTGGTGCAGTGACATCTTTGAGATCCTTTATTGGAGATACATGGAGCGACGTGAAGCAGTAACACTTGCACTAAATATGTTTTTATATTCACACTGATCAGGAGAAGAATGACTTCATCTTTTCTCTACCCTTTTACTTTCTGCCGAGTCTTTCTCCACCACCTCTGTTTTTCCTGACTTCCTAGAGGAAAAGCACCATGTTTCTACCACCTACTGTAGACGACAAGCAGATTTTCTCTAGTTCACAGCATCAAAAGAATAAACCTACTCTGTGCAACGACAGGGGCCAGATGGCAGGCAGGAAGTTGGGCTTATATCAGGCATCTTCAGTTCCTCAGTGACAGGAAAGCGTCTATGATGTATCACTTGATTCTGTTTTCTTCGGAACTGGAAGGTCTCGCTGCTTGTGCAAGTTGGGAAAGAGGCAAAAAGAGAGACATACAGGGTGAGATCAATGTGCCTGAGGCATGAAAGTGCCTCGAAAAGTTTTTTTTTCTTTCTTTCTCTCCTCTGCAGGGAAGCTTTTTTCTGCATTTGTGTAAAATGTCCTCAGTGTTTCCTTTTGTTCGGAAGTTTCGAATGTTGGAAGTAAACATGTGCTGCTGCGTGCAGGTTACAAGTTCCTTAGTGAGTGCTTCTTACAAGCTGACTTTTTCTCTTGCAAACAGGCACCTTGCTGTTCAACCTTGTTCTAGCTGTGGCAAATATCCTGCTTTAGTACCAAGTGATTTGTATTTTAATGGATTTTATGGTTACCACAGCGTGATTTCAAAGCATTGCCTGTTTTTAAGTGGTGTTGTTGTCTCCTGCCCTAGCTAATCGTGAAAGCAATATTGAAGTTGTTGAAGAGGGGTGAAACCATTTCACACTCTACAATTTGACATCTTGCTCTCATAGCAAGAGGATGTGGAATGATAGGAGAGCCATAGTCTGTATGTTTGTTGCAGTATTCAATGATAAAAGGTGTTGAAGAAAAATAAAGACTGCCCTTAGGAGTCAGTTTGGTTGACTGTCATCACATGTATGCCAACAACTTGAATGACAAGATCTAGCCTTTGAAACAACGAAGCTACATCTTGCAAAACTGTCTCACAATGTTTATTTTTCATCTCATTCTTTGCTAAATCATCAAATTGTGGCAACTAGCAAAAATGTCTCATAAATGTTTGTTTAATTTGTTTCTGTAGAACAATAAAGGTGGAGGTGTATGATTGGGACCGGGACGGCAGGTGAGTGCAGCTACGTAGATATTTATTTATTTATTTATTTATTTATTTGGTTTGATCACAGTGCGGTATGACAATAATACTCAAATGTCCACTGAAATCAGCCTAGCATACTTTATGTTGAGTCCCATAATCCTTTTGGTCGCAAGTTCCTTCCAGATTATTTGTATCTGATTTTTTTCATGCTCATTTCTCTTCCAAAAGCCATGACTTCATTGGGGATTTCACGACCAGCTACAGAGAGCTAGCTCGAGGGCAAAGCCAGTTCAATGTATATGAGGTGAGTCACTCCAGTGTTCTCACAGTTCAACAACATGTCTGTTGATTCCTGAAATCTGGGATCCTTCCATTATTAAAAGAAAATAAGAAAACAGTTGATCATTGAAAAAAGCAAGTCAACCAGCTGTGCAGCATCTCAACATGGCCTGAAGGTTTCCATCAGCCTATGATAAGAAAGTTAAGATGTAAAATGTCCATTTAAGTTTGCCTACTAATTATTTCTATTCACATAATCAATGAAGTAAAAATAGCATACTATGATAATTATGTCCCTCCTGACTTCCCTGATATGTCTTCTATCAGTCATAAGGGCAAGTTTATTGTTAATCATGCCCATATACTGCATACATGGGATGTTGCCTGGATTAAGGCAACAGCAGCTTATTAGTTTTAATTATTTTTATTGAAATGCCTGAGTTGACCTAAATGCTAAGAAAGCCGAGCATCTTTGTTGCCTCACTTTTTTTTCTTTTTTTTTAGCTCTAGCTTTTATATAGAATCATGGGCAGATATGCATATTCATTTTCTTATGCTTTTTTTCCAGACATTTCCTTCTTTAACATCAGCGTTGCACAGTTTTTCACATACTTAAGCACTTTCCCCACCATGGATTTTATCTATTTTTGAAGCCTGGAATACATTAATTAAGCTGCTTCATATTCTGTCTGTTCTTTCCTTTTGGACCATTTGTGTATTTCATCATTATTTCATGTCCTTCCACCTTCCCCAGCAGTTAGCCTTTACTGTACATCCCTCACTTTGTTTCGCCACTGTTATCACTGGTATGCTGCGAGCTATTAGCAATGGGATAAAATGGGATTATTAGATGTTCAATTCACGGATTTAAAATGATTATAGCTATTTCTCAGGGGATGTCTTGCCACACATTGCAGCTCTGTACACACATTACAAACGTGCCCGCTTTAGGTCCTAGAGGCATAGCGTGAACCGTTATGTTTGAAATTGACATAAGTTAGTCATATGTTTATCAAAAAGACCGATTACAATGAGCCAAATATGATTTGATACATTAATTTATGAGAAACACTTGACAGTTTTGTATTTATAATCTGTCCTTCTCCGGGAATTAAAGGTCTGAGTGGCAGTTGAAAGTCAAAATCTCACCAGAAATAGTGGACATGTCAATGTCTTCATGCCCCTGAGGTTTGGTGGCCTTCAGTGAAGGACAAATACCTGTCTTTTAGATGTCAGCTCCATTAGACGCTACTGTTGATTCCTCTCTACCTCCCAGTGAGACTGAAAGGCCCTTTAGTTTTTGCATCAGCAGATTGTTCGGTGTGTCAGACAAATTGCCATCCCTCCATGTTAAATTAGGGGCTGTCACTTTCATGCCTAGCAGCCATTGAGAATTGAGGTAATGAGCTGAGACGTCTTTGGTCTGTGGACTGGCATTTCCCCCTTGTTCTAAAGCTGCTAGATTGCTGATGAAATAAATGTTAGTTTCGCACCTTAAGCCTGCCTCGCCCATGGATTCGTTGGAACCTGAGATTCAGGTTTGAATTTGAAGTCTTCCTCTATTTAATGGCCCACTAGACATCCAAATATTTCCATATGTAAAGGATCTTATCATCTGTTATTTCTTGAACTTTTTTCGTACATCTCTCATTTCCTTATTTTCTTTATCAGTCATATGGACACAATCATTAGTAATCATGCAAACTGCATACATCAGTGTGACTGCAGGCTTTCTCTTCATGCCGCCTGCATATTCACTCATTACATTTTTTGCAGCCAATTAGGGAAGAAATTAATAGAAAACTTAATTGGGATTATGTATGTACATGAGAGTGAAATGAGGATTGGAGACTTTATTTCAGCTTGTTTAGAAATACAGTTTCTTGCCAAATCCAGAGAAAAAAAATTCAGAGTCCTGTAATTACACACTACTACTGCTGAATTTAGGCTCCAGTAATTATAAATGGTCTTGCCAAGAAACATATGAGCCAATATCAGCTTTAAAATTTCTAACAAGTACATGAACTTGCAGCATCTTAAAGCTCAATTGTAAATACTCCATGATATCCATACTTTATTTGTCAGTTATTGTGTTTCTTTCTTTCAATTTTGAAAACAAGCTTTTTTTCTTGTCATGCTGTGACCTTACTGGCTACTTTCACCTCCACCCACTTTGACTTCAACATGAAACCGTAATGATGTCTGAAGCCACGGTTTTCAGTATAAGCAGTGTCAGTCACTTCATAGCGAACATTTTACCGTTTTACACCACCTTGCTCTTGCTGTTTATTTTTTAGGTGATAAATACAAAGAAGAAAATGAAGAAAAAGAAATATGTCAACTCCGGAACAGTAAGTATGGTTCCAGAAGCTATTTATTCTAAACTCTCTTACTTTCTGTTTCCTACCTCCCACTCTTCTGTTAAATCATTTCCTTCTTGATTTATTCAAAAGATGAATCTTAGAGAGATTTTTTGTTTTCTATATGATGGAGAACAAAAATGTGAAACACTTTTCCACTGGGAGGTATAGTCACAAACCAATCAATTAAATAATTTTGCAAAAAAATGAATAAATGCTGATTCTGATGAGGGAAAATAATTTTAAAAAAAAGGAGAAAGATCTATATGTGTTGAAGTCTCTAAAAAAGAAAATTAGTTCTATAAAAACATCCAAGCAGGACAAAATAAGGATGAGGAGATTGAAGAACTTGAAAGACATCAGAGGCTTGAGCGACACAAGCGACCAGTTAAGACGCCAATTTTCATACAGCTTTCCTGGCAGTGTGTGCGTGAGCGAGTAATGCATACAAATCCATCTAATCTTCTCTTCAAACTTGTCCTCAGGCAATGCAAATGCTTTGGTGATCATAACAGCTACTTGCTCTTATCCCTTAATGTGTGAGAGTCTTCAGTGCTGAACTAAGTCAAGATGTGGAGGTGTATGATGTGTAAGGAAAAAAGATCAATACTTCTGTATTTAATCCATTCCTTCTTCCTGCATTTAATTTACAGGTGACCCTGCTCTCATTCTCTGTTGAGTCAGAGTTCACCTTCTTAGATTACATCAAAGGAGGGTGAGTGGAAATGACTATTTGCACACTTGAAGAAATCATGAAATGGCCTTTTTAGGCTAGAATTTTTTTTTTTGTTGAGTTTTTGCACGTGAACATCAAAGACTGACTGACCAGAGAATTAGTTGCACAACAACACAGCAGGTTTATCACGGCAAAGGATGCATTTTTACAGCTGGAAATCTTTTCAAATTGTCCCGGGGTACAAACAATACATGATGCAAAATGTATCCTGCAGGAATCATAGTGTTTTATTTGCATTACACAGAGAATGGTGGATGAGGTCTTTATGTCTAATCTCGACAATAACACCTGCATTTATGCAGGTGTTATTGTCGAGATTAGACAATATTGGAAAAAATAGAGGGGATAACAGCAACCAGACCGGTTGAAAATATGAAGTAACAACCCTTATCGGCCTACACAAGTGCTTGGTGTGAATTCTTAGGATGAATTACTTCCAGCTGTATTTGCACACGGGCTCATTTAGAGGATTTCTAGATTCAGCACCGGGGAGTTATCTGTATAAACTGACACTTACTGTAAGAAAATTCAGTTATCCTGTTTAGGACATGTACGTATAGACAAGCAACTTTTCATAATCAGTACTTGAACATTTCAGGGCTACAGTGCATGTGTACAAACTGTTGTAGTCATGTGACACTAACCTTGTTGAAAATTAATTAATTCATAACAGATTCAGAGGGGCAGGAGTAGCCTAGTGAAAACACAAAATGTTAGGTCATCTAAGTTTTCAAATACAGTTTTATACAATTATCATATTCGAAAATAATTCCATACAGTAGGTCTTATACTTCAATAACTCACTGTCTAATTGTCTGTTTACCACAAACTTCATATCACAGACCTTCAGATTACACATAATAATGGTTAAATGAAAATACCAATACCTATTTTTATTAAACAGCTTTTTCTTTTAAAAAGTTGAATATATATATATATATATATATATATATAGTGGGTTTTTACTGATAACATTAATTAAATGCACATATTTTCAGTCCTCTATCTTTCATATACCAGCACTTACAGTACAATGCACCCTTGCAACTGTGTTAAAATCTTTATTAATTTCAAAGCAGGTGCTATCTGAAGTATACTGCCAAATATACTGTATGTTTAAATAACTCAATGCTAAATAGTCCTCACTGAGGGCATCAGACCCTCAGCCTCAGTTTGGTTTGAGCACAAGAGGTTGACATGTGCAAATCAAGTAATTCATAGGTGAAGTGTGTCTTTCCAGGAAGGCTGGTCTGTGCTTTGATCTCCACTGTCTCATCACAGCAGGTCGCCTGTCAGAGGTTTTTATATCCTCTGGCAGAGCTGACAAGTGTGACAGATTTTACTGACAGTTGTTGGATTTGGCTGATTTATGATACAATAACCTTAAGGTTTAGTGACCTCACTTCAGAAAAATATCATCATCATCATTCTGGCCCTTAACATTACTCTGGCAGTTACTGGATGGCATATTACAGAACTGTCTGTTGTTAATGTGAAGCACCTTAGAAAATGGATGAAAATTTAAAAAATATTATGCTATTTGCATTCACAAAACTGGAGATACACCCCACCTTTCTACACTGACTCTTTACATTAAGATGGGTCTTTATTGTTTTTTTTTCATCATGATTTAAGCTAACTATGATTGATTCTATTTCTTATTTGACAAGCACTTAATTGTTAAAGGAAAATAATCAAACTCTTCAAATAGTTAAAAAAGATGTCCATCTTCATGTGGCCTGAGGTGAAATGAGGTGTCATCAGAGTGTTGATTTTTCTCATTCTCAAGCCCTTCAGTACAGGAACAGTTAAGGGGTAAGGGCATGGTATGCCTGAAATGTAATGAGGGACCATCACTCTATATTGATTATGGTTCAAAGCACTCATATCACACGTAATAGGATAATGGTTTGAATGACATTACCTCTTACCAGCTTTGAATTTCAAATAGATGGGAGTAGTGTTGTGAAGAAAAAAAAAAAACAAAAACATTGATACCATGTAAAAAACCTATGTGAGTAGACTGGAATTTAAGATTTTACCCAAATGTCCCTGCAGTGGAAAGGAACATTTGTAAATACATTTTAACCAGTAAAGAAGAAGAAGAAGTATGTATGATAAAGGTTCCATTTACAAAGCTAAATCAGAGTGACAAGAGTCTACAAAAGCTGTTTTTTTTCCTGCTTCTGACCTTTAACTTCCGAGTCCATGTTAAGAACACTTAAAAAACTTGAAAAACAAAGTAAAAAAAACCTCCATTTCTTGTACAGTTTGTTAACATACTTTCCTAGGTGGATGAGTAATATATTTAAAAACTCCTTATGAATTAATTAAATGCTGTTTAATAATTGCTAAGGGTTACCAGGGTCAGGCTGCGGCATATTCTCTGTCCCCACCCTGAAATGAAAGGTTAATGTCAATCTTTAACTCATTCCTTTTACGATCAATCTTTCGCTGTTCTCTCTGGTGACTTTCATAGTTAATGAGAGGCTGTCGTTAAAGCCCCTGAAGGCCTCGTCTCATTGTCGTAAATTAGGAAGAAGAGAGGAAAGCTTCATCAGCAGGGAAAATTGGACTATGATTTGCTCTTAAGTGCTCCATCAGTCTAATTGCTTGTTTCCAGACTCGGTGTCTCAGAGGTGCCTCCTGCTTGCGCTTATGGAGGGGAAAGTCGGATACATGGGATGAAATCACCCAAATCTTATTTGATGACTGAATGACTGTGGTTTGTGTCTTCATGCACGCAGTTGGTTGTAGCATTTTGAATGTCGGATAATAGCGAACAATATCACCACGAGAATTTAATTGAATCCTGTGATGTATGTTTGTGATGCACCTCATTTGCTTTGAGGGCATTTGTTTAATTTTGTTTCACAGTTTTTTTGTGTTTATATAAATGTGCATTCTTATATGAGTCTGGCAGTGAGAGCACAAGAATTACAAAGAAGCCCGTCATGTTGTTGTTGTTGGCTGTCCCTGATTACATTTTTCTTTTTAATTTCTCCCTCTCCAACTCCCTTATAGGACGCAGATCAATTTCACTGTGGCCATTGATTTCACAGCATCTAATGGTGAGTGATACCAACATCAAAGTGTGTGTTTGGAGAGGGGGGCAAGAATAGATAGCCCTGCTCTTTTACTGTGGCAAGTCCAATTTCAGAATTAGTCACATAAACACAAGCAGACAGTGTGGTCACACATACTGTACACATGGAGTCTCCAATAAGTAAGAGCCTTCATCAATATATGCCATATATAGAGATTTTACCAGTGTTATAATGCTTGGTACTCACATTGAACATGATAAAACTTTCCCTTCTAAGGTGCCCTCTAAATACAGGTAAAGTTGCATTTACACCACGTATATGTTGTTTTATGTCTAAATGAGTTGAGTTTTGTTCAAGTAAGTCAGAATGCTGTGAATATTTGGTTCTTTTTTGTTGATTTTGTACTGATCTGTGTAGGGGTTTCATCATATGGCTAGTTGCTCTAAAAATAGTCAAACTATTGCTTTCTTGGAAAATGCAGTATGTACATTTATACTCCAGGATGGCACAAGAAGACATAATTAAGTCATTTTACAACAGAAGAAATGTCCCACATTCAGTTTTACAGCATGATTATAAACTTGTGCAAACCGAGTTTATATCCCTTGTGATGGGGCGGCTGTGGTTCAGGAAACGAGCAGAATTAGAAGGTTGGTGTCAAAGTATCCTTGTGAGAGATACTGTAACCCACTTTGCCTCCAATATGTTCACCGGTGTGTGAATGTGGGTGAAAAACCCTTCATTGATAATTCTTTAGAAGTGCTGAATGAGTGTGTGTGTGCATGGGTTTATGTGACTTGCTGTGTAAAGTGCTTTTGATAGATCAAAATGACTTGAAAAGTACTTTATAAGTACAGTCCATTTACCATTGGAAGAGTGAATTGATCATTATGCCACATGGCGGGCAGGTAATGGCACTGATATTTGCCAAGCAGATATCCTACATTAATCTTTGTTGCAGCAGATGCTCAAACTGTCCAATCTCACACTTCAGATCCAATTTGGTCTCAAACTGATCTGAGAAGCAGATGTTGCTAGATGGGGAAGTTATTCTTCTTACTTCTTAAACATATTGCCCCCGGGCACATTTTGGAGAGGAATCCTTTCAGGCATAAGTTTAACTTGGAGATATAATAACAGAGAATGATCTGATACGATTCCCATAGTAAATATATAGTGATGAATTAGATGAAACTAAATAAATTTTAAAAAGACTGACAATTTAATTATTTTTAAGTCTGACAATATATTTATTAAACTTGGTTTGGCTCCAGCCCACCTGCAACCCTGACTTGAATTAAGCCGGCATAGTAAAAGGCTGCATGGACTAACTTAGCTTTCTTACTGCTTGAAAGAGCAAAACCAATAGTTGATATAAACAAGATGCCTTCTTTGGTCAGTCTCCATCAAAAATGAATGTATTAGTTTTGGTTGTAAATCTGACACTCTTGTTATTCTAAAAAAAAAAAAGAAGAAGAAGAAAAAAATAGATTATTATATGTAAAAACGGAGATGGCAATCGTTAAAAAACTAACTAAAAAGGTTAGAATGGCATGCAGTTGATTTACCTTTACTACACAATTCAAGTCCCAATACAGGACAAAGTTACAGGCAGTGCTGTTTTTTACATTATATTTTTAGAATACACAGCCCAAGCACTCAGATTTCTGCTATCAGTTTTTAGGGAGACCTGTAGGACAGCGTTACAGTAGTCTAGTCTACTAAAGATAAATACATGGATACGGTTTTCTAAATCCTGCTGAGACATCAAACCTTTAATCCTCAATATGTTCTTTAAGTGATAAAAAGGCTGATTTCACAACCATCTTAAAGGTATGGCGGAGGATTTTCCCGAATTTCAGGAAAGAACCGCCCTCTCCACTTTTTTTTAAAACATGCGCATACACAACACTGGTCTTGTCTCTCTCTTCTGAGGCCTTTCTCTTCTTCTCATACACTTCGAAGACACTTTTTCTCTTGCGACTCTCAGCCATTTTCAAAGGACCCGGTGGGAATTGATAGAAAAAATGGATGAAGGCATAACGCTCTACACATGAACACCTGAAAGAGCACATGCGCAGAAAGCAAAAACTATTCTAGGAACAAGCACATACAACGGCCTTACCAGAATGATTGAATATCAGGAAGATCAATTGTCTTGATGATCCACCCAGAAAAAACATCCTCCGCCATACTTTTCATATTATTACTAAAATTCAGGTCTGAGTCTATGACTACTCCCACAACTCTGACTTTGTTGTTTGTTGTTAACTTGGCTGTTTGAAACTTGGTGCTGAGTTTTAATATTTCTTGTTGCTCAAAAAACTATTATTTCAGTTTGTCTTCATTTAGCTGAAGGAAGTTCTGGCACATCCAATCTTTAATTTGATCAATGCATCTGATCAGTGTTTGG
>JAPMNP010706134.1:0-12716 GCA_029874935.1 Atherina boyeri
GTTAACAGAACATTCAAACTTTTTACTCATGTGTAACTTAAATTAATTAAAAAAGAAAAGGGAATTAATTTATTAGAAGAGATGTACTTATTAAAATAAATTCCTATAGACAGCACCATTGAAGGACTTTTTGCAGTGTGTCTATTTTGCATATATCCAGATTGTTTCTCTCCAGTGACTGTATTTAGTAGGCTATTTGATTATTTTTGCAAATACTGATGCTAAAATTTTACAATCGTTATTTAAAAGGCATATAGGGCGCCAATTGTCAATGAGTAATAACATCTTTTTTGGGCTTGGTAGGGTAATAACTCCTTGATTTAAGGTAGGCAGGAGCGAGCCTTTTTCAATGCTCTCTAAAAAATACATTGCATAGAAAAGGAGCAAGTTGGTCATTAAATTGTTTATAAAATCCACCCATTAATCCATCTGATCCCTGTGATTTGTTATTTTTTAAATGATTTATGGATAAAAGTATTTCATTAACCAAAAGGTGAATCAAATCTCACGATCGGAATCACAGATTTGTTGTGTATTAATATTTCAAGAAGGGTTCAGGGTTTTCATTTGAGTGATCAAGAGCATAAAGTTTACTGTAAAAGGAGCAGACATAGTTAGCAATTGAATTTGCGTCAGAAGAAATTTACCCTTCTATGTTCAACTGTTGAAGAGTAGGCCTAATTGATTCAGCACGATGCTTTTCTAATTGAAAAAAGTAGGAGGAGTTGCTCTCACCCTCTTCCAACCACTTTAATCTTGATCTGACAAAGGCCCCCTTTGCCCTGTTTTTGTCAATTCCATCTAATTTATAAGATGCCAAAATCTATATCTATAAACTAACCTTTTTTTTTTCTTCTCTTTTTTTTTCTATAAACTAACCTTGCTAGTATGGCTTTTGATATCCGGCCCTGTACTCCAAACCAGTTGGTGGCAGTAGTGATCGATAAAATAATAATAAGAACACAAGTAGGGAAGAACTTCCGTTTACGTCAGTATAATGAACCAATCATGGCACAGATGTTGTTTCGGTCCAAATTTCAAATACAGTCGACAAACGAACGGGTAGTCACACAGCTACAGCCACACTGGTTAACATAATTACGTTTTTGTTTTTTTTTAGGTTGAAAACCCGATTACACTTTAAAGGAGGATTGTTTTTATTCACTTCATTTGGCTGCAGTGGCGACATGAGAGTGAGGTTAGTACTTTATACTTGCAGAAATTTGTAAAAGTAATGTGTTCGATATCTTGTTGATTTTTAGAAAAAGGTAACTGTTGGCATAGCCTGAGTGGGAATAGCTTTGTACCTGCAATCTGGGTATATTGTCCAAATGTATATTTAGCATTAAGTAAATCCTATTGGTAGCATAAGTTTGTTTCAAGCTACGCGGATGTTTCATATTATTGTTAGTTTACCGTCGGCAGCTAACTAACGTTAGCCTGCTTCGTCTGACGTTAGCTCTCCCCTGCTAATTGTTTACCACCTGATTTAAGTTATTCGCTGATATTCATATTAATTGTATTGATTTTATCAGTATTACTAAGTTAAAGCCGTAAACTCAAACTAAGTTGACCATTTTCTTCTTTTACAGTGAAGTCCACGCAGCAGAGTCCGTTGCCTATCTCAACAGGGCACTGGTCAAGCTACAGGATATTTGGGAAGAAATAGGTATTCCAGAAGAGCAGCGCCTACAGAGGACCAACGATGTGCACAAGCATATTAAAGTGAGGGCCACATTTCTGTTGACTAATCAAGATTGGCTTTTTGGGCTAACAGAGCTAAATTTATGCCTCTTTTTTTGTTGTTGTTGCTCTCATTCCCTGCAGGGTTTGCTGGACCTAATGATTGCGGAAGAAGAGCAGCTTAAGAAGCGATTACTGAAAACCATAGAATTGTGTCGCAAGGAACTTGCTATTTTATACAATGAACTTCAGCTGCCCCCCTTTGAGGTAAAGTTACATCAAAGAAAAACGCACCAAATTTGTACGGGATCCAGTACAGTGTTAAAATATGCTGTTACTAGTAGATACATTGCGCAAGAGTCTGCCTAAGGCTAATTTTCATCAGCTGTCTACTAGCAAGTCGTGGATAAACATACTCTCGGAGATAAATGCTTAACAAGACATAGTCCTATAACTTGTATCACAAGTATTTTTAAGATAAGGAAAACTGAATACCATATGTGGACATGTATGTATGTATGTATGCATGATTCCACTGATTTATAACCCTAAAACATGACTGCTGAGTATTGTAATGTTCTCAATGTTCTCATGTGTTAAACTTGTTGCATTTTGAGGATTGGCTGTTCTGTGGGTACAGAGATTACAGAGTGAGATTACAGAACTGTTTTGAGAAGCTTGAGTTGTTGCTGAGACAGCAGCTCTGTTAAAGTGTTAAAATAAAGGCTTTCAAGAGAGTTAGTCTCTGAGATTCTTCCCTGCAGTAACGGGTATTACAGTATGTTACAATATAAATTGTCCCCACCTAGCAGAAATAACACAATATATCCAATAATTTGGCATCCTACACCATTTTTTTTGTGTATATGAGAAATCTGGTAGGCTCCATTTTTTCTTTTCTTTTTTTTAAAGGAAATACTGGAAGTCATTGTGAATTTTGGAGATTTATTGTCAAATCTTTTTTCTTTTTTTTTTATATCTATAAAACTCTGTTAACTCCAATTCTGTTGGATTTGTTTGCAGGAAGAGGATGGATGCACCATATTGCAGATTGAGAAGAATTACCGTACTCGTCTGGAGGTGATGAAGGAGCACAAAAAGCAGAGAATGGAGGAGCTTAAAGGCTTGGTTGTCAAAGACCGAGAGCTATGTGACATTATGTGCACTACACCCTTTTGCATTGACCAGAGTGCCGTCCCATCACTGAATCAACTAGAGACTTATCATGCCTACCTTGATGATCTGACCAAAGAGAAGGTGCTCATAGCGTGCTGCTTTTCTTGTTGATTCACTTTGGTATTTCTATGAGGTTCTGTGTTAATCAGTTTGTCCTTGCAGGAGCATCGTCATGAGGAATTTGTGAGCATCAAAAAGGATATCGTAGTTTGCATGGATGACTTGGAGCAAAGCCCAGAGACCAGCTTTGAAATGGATGTGATGTGTGAGGATGATGATGCCTTTTGTCTGTCAAATGACAACATTGCTGCTCTTAAACAACTTCTCAATCAGGTCAGTTTGCTGAATTTATCAAGGTGTTTGCTAACCTGATAAATTGATTGTCTTCAAATGTGTGACTCAGATTTTTGTCTTTTTCCAGTTACAAGAACGCAAAACTGAGAAGGAGCTCCTTTGTTCAGATCTACGCTCAAAGATCCAAGAGCTGTGGGAAAGGCTTCAGATTCCTCAGGAGGACAGAGAGGCCTTCTCTGAGCACATGGTCAAGTCAAAGAAGAGGAACATGGATGCAGTAAGAAATTACTTTATATGGACATTTAGATTAAAGTTATTATTAAAAGTTAGTAAAGTTATTTCAGATGATGCTGTGGTGTGTTGTTCACCAAGCACCATTAATAAGGATTCATATTCTGTGTTTCCAGCTCCACACTGAGGTCCAGCGTCTGGAATTACTGAAAATGCAGAGCATGAAAAGTGTCATTGAGGCTATCAGAACAGAGATTGCTGTTCTGTGGAAGAAATGCTTCTACAGCCAAGAACAGCAACAAGCTTTTGTTCCATATCATGATGGTAAATGGATCTAGGTTAATTATAAAGTATGTGCATTTAATGTCTGGTAAATTTCAGAAAGGAAAAGTTAAGTGTTTTTTTTCCTTTTTTTTCTTTTTCAAACAGATGACTTCACAGAGGATCTTCTCAACCTTCATGAAGCTGAAGTCAAGAGCCTGAAAAATTACTATGAGGACCACAAGGAACTATTTGAGGGAGTCACAAAATGGCATGACAACTGGACCTTGTACTTGGAACTTGATGTGAGTGCTGTCCTTGTGAGCCCAGGAAGCTTTTTACTCTTCATTTATTGTGGCTATGCATAAATGTGTTTATTCTTTATACAGAGAAAGGCTAATGACCCTTCAAGGTTCACCAATAGAGGGGGGAACCTTTTGAAAGAAGAAAAGCAAAGAACTGACCTCCAGAAAAGTTTACCAAAGGTGGGAAGAGTTTTATTCATTCTATACATATGTAAACAGGATTTTTGCCTGCGACTTCAGCATTTATTAGGATAAAATGGCAGGTTGATGTATATATATCTTGGCCAGCAGATGGCGATGCTACAACTTTGTTGTTTTTTTTAGATATCCTTTTTTTATTTTTCCCTGGGCAAGTGATTGCTGTACATCAGATCCTGACTAAGATATAAAAGTTGGATGTCCTGCAGTGTGCTGTCAGTGCAAAAAAGAACAAATGTATTCAATGTTTGTTTTTAGTTGGAGAAGAGCCTGAAGGTCCAGATTGATGCTTGGGAACTGGAGCAAGGCAAGGAGTTTCTGGTGAATGGACAGAAATTTCTTGAGTTTGTGCAGCAGCAGTGGGAGCAACACCATGATGAAAAGGAGAGAGAGAAACTTGAGAGGGTATGTTACAGGATAGTTTTACTAATAGTTTACCTCTCTCAAACATGTTGACTATATGATTTTTTTATTTTTATGTTTGTAAATAGCAACTTAAGAAAACTAAGCAAACGCAAGAGGATATGTTGTATGGCACATCACTGAGAACCCCAACTAAACGGCGACTGGGAGGAACTCAAACTCCTGGTAAAATGAGAAAGGTGAGAAGCCTCTGCAGTTTTGACAAATTTGTTGGATAAATATGACACTGATGTTGAACAGAGTTGACTTGTCTTCTCTCCTCTCACCACTTAGCTCAACGGAACGTCAGCCCTCTCCACTCCAAACAGCTTTCTTAGTTCAGGCCTTAGTGGAATCGTGTGCCAGTCCTCCATTCAGAAACCACCACTGTCTGCCAGCAAGGTATGTTCACTATCAGCTTAGTGATTCATCTCGTATTATTAACAACCAAATAAACCATCATGGTTGAATTGGTGATTTCAGAGTATCAACTTTTGTTAGTGGGTAATATCTTTTATCTTGACAGCAATTAAGGACTACATGATTTGTTTTCAGGAGTAATTTTTTCCAAAAATAACTTTAAAAAAAAAAAAAAAATTATAATATTTACAGTTATAACTCTTTGGAGGGACGAAAATGCAATGCAAGTTTTAGATTGAATAATACGATGATTGGTGATGCTGTTCAAATTTTACATCATGTATAGCACTTGTGTAGTTTTCGGTCAAATAAAGCCTGACAAGGAACATGTTATAACTCTGTTCTGTCTTGTTGTAGAGTATTGGTCTCAGAACCCCAGGACATGCAAAGACACCCCGCGCATTCGAGCGAAACAAGGAAAACATCTCCCATCTTAGAAATACTCCATGTGGCACACCAAGGTCTCAGGATACTCAAGATCACACCTTCACCTTTAACTCTATTGCTGGCTCCTATACGGAATTTGCGGTAAATGGGGTTTTACATACATCTAGTCCATAACTGCACAGTCGACTGGGATGCAATGTGAAGAAAAATACTTATTTTCTTTTTATTGCATCAATGTCCAAGTAAGACATGATTGCAGGATTATATTAGAACAAAATTTATGGATTACCTTACAGGGAATTGATAATTATGAGTTGACATTGATTTAGAAGGAAAAAAAATCTTAATTATCTCACATTATAATGATAAAGCTTTTCCAATTTGATCTCTTCTTTGAGCTGTCAAATAAGATTAGATCAATTTTATTAATCCCAAAGGAAATTTATGAAATATGGTTTTGTATTTTACAGATAAAACTCAACTGTGACCTTTTTTTTTTAAACTACAAAATATTTATCCTCTGTAAAGTGACCATTTGAGCGCACAATGTTAAAACTTCATTAAAAGAATTTTGATCCATCTTTTATTGTATTTTGTTTGTTGGATTAAAAACTTAAGTAATTTCCAAACATATAGTAAACAAAAACAACCAACAAATTTTCATCATTATACATTGTATTTATTCAAAATGGGTTTT
The DNA here is from genome assembly GCA_029874935.1 of Atherina boyeri. Lineage (NCBI taxonomy): Eukaryota > Metazoa > Chordata > Actinopteri > Atheriniformes > Atherinidae > Atherina > Atherina boyeri. Next base: position 6,055 of record JAPMNP010706134.1, read on the forward strand.
AGGAACAGATTTTACACTGAAATTACACTGACAATACAAAATATAATGAATACATGAACCAGTAATTGCTGTAGGTTATGAGTAACCACTATAAATGCATGGAAACAATTAAAATGTCAAAATTTCCACATTTGTCAAATCTCATGTGGGCTAATATTTTTCCAAAAAAAGTACATGGTTTCATATTACAGTTTTAGTACATTTAATTATTTACTTACACTGACAGTATTTGATATGAACACAAGTTAACTCAGACTTGTCTTTCCAGAGAGACCTCTCGAAGGCTTCTAAATCGAACGTGAAGTCAGGATTGCTGAACTCCACTGTCGGTCATCAGTGATGCTTCAGAGGAGCTGCTCTGGCACTGCAAGTTGTCCAACTCAGTGGTAGTGTGGTGTTTAGGGGAAGAGGGAACTCTAATGTAAACTCCTTACAAAAAATCTAAATGTTTTTAATTTCTGTGATTTTATTTTTTATTTTAAGTCTTGATTTGAATGATATTCCTGATTTTAGTCCTAGGACTTTGTTTCCAGGTTTTGCTTTAGCAGTTTTTTCTGCTGTGTATATATTTCTTTGGCTTTGATATTTGTTCTGTGGATTTTTTCTTTTAACTGCTTTTTCACTGAAATGCCATTCACAAAAAACTAGGGCATTATTTATTTCAGTACTGTAGGATTTACAAAGTGCACCATAAATTTCTGCCTTAAACTGGAATGACGGCTACTTTTGCCATTCAAAGCCTATCAAGTACTTTTTTTATTTTTCTCAAACTGTAAATAAATGTTTAAAAAAATACTATTACTTTTTGCTTATTTAATTACACAGAAATCTTTTTATGTTTGGTGCTTTCATAACTCTGCAGAGTTGTGAAGAGTTTAATTTCAAGTGAGTCAAGTTAGAAGGCAGTATGTATTTGATGGAAATTGAGATTATTTTTTTTCCCTCAGTGAGAAGTAAGCCTGTTTTAAGCCATTCGTGTCATGAGTTCCTCAAGAGCCCGCTCACGGTGATTTTCATGAACAAGCAGAACTTCTTTGATCATATTTTGCTGGAAGCCCATCTCATTAAACTGAGTCAGCAGACGCAGGAACTCTGCAGCCTGAAACACAAATTTCAAAGGTTACCAAAGTGTGTCAAGTTGAAAATTTAAACTAACTTTTCACAAAGAAATTGGGTTTACCTTGCTCTCACAGTTCTGAAACATCTCCAAAGCTTCCTCGACCTGTGCTTCATCATAACCCAGCTGACAAAGACGGTCACTTGCAACCAGGTATTTTAGGACCTATTAACCAGAAGAAAATTGGAATTAGATGTTTGGACAATAATGTAGAGTACAGGTGTTGAAGTATTGTGTAAACCCTTATATTTGTACTAAAAGGCTGTTATGCACAAGTATGGGTTTATACTCAAACACTGATAAGTAATGATTTCTGGTGACTTCATTCTGTTAAACTATCAGAACTCTAAAAAAAAAAAAAAAGTTTGTCTAGTTTATTCTCCACATTAAATAAATCAAAATCCTGTATTATTTGGGTCAATTTTTGTCAGTTAATTAGATCATTAGTTGACTAACCCCTGAGGACATATTTACCTTCTCTGGGCTCCTATAGCCTGTTTTCTGTAGAGTTAGAATAGCTGTGCGTAGCGAGTATCCTTTCTCAGTGATGGTCTCAAGTAACTCCCTCTCCTCCTGGCTGAGTGCAGTCAGAAGCTCTGCTGCAGAGTCAAAGAAAACCCCATGAGAGCCACTGGTCGTCAGCACCTGTTCACCGGGGGGAAAGACAAAAGAGAAAAACATTATTCAGGAAAAAGGGGGGCGAAAACTGTTCCAATGGCTTTTATGACAAGATGGCATATTGTAATGTAAGAAACTGACCTTTTTCCTGCGGTTTTTGACAGCAGGACCTGCAGAGGAGGGTCGTTGCTGCTGTAGCTTGGTTGTAGAAAGACCAGCCGGCTTGGATGTAGAAAGACCAGCAGGGGGTGTGTTTTGGGAGTACTTCCTGCTTATAGAAGACACTGAACGTGGCCTCTTCTTGGTGTTCTTCTGCCCCTGAGAGAGAGGGCTGGCCAGCTGTGACCTGTGCTGCTCCACTGCACGCAGAGGTTGTCTGCAGTCTGGCAGAGAAGATGCGTTTCTCCAGCCTCTGAAGATATTAGAAGAATCAGGTTTACACTGATGAGTGGAGGGACCGAGATGCATGTCTTTGACTCTGGACAGAGGGTCTTTGGGTGCAGCACTGCGGGGCCGCTCTCTGATGTTGACATGGTGATGTGCGCCTTCAGCCGAAGACCCCTCATTATCTTCACAGTAACCATCTTCATCATCGGAGTCGGTTATGAGAAACTTAACAGTGCGATGGTGCAGCCAGCAGGCGTCTGCGGAGTTTAGGCTATAGCTGCGGGGCCGAGGCCTGGGGGCCCATGGGTCGCCGCTCCTGTGACTGATCAACTGATTCTCCTGAGGGCAGCTGAACATCATCCAGTATGGTGGGCACGATGGAGCCTGACAGACTGGCTGCTGCCCAGTCATGATCCACCTCTCCAGGTTAAATCCATACTGCAGAAAAAAAACCTTCACTTTAATTCAAACCTATTTTTGCTGTGGAACTAAAAGAAACCTAAGGGTGTAAAAACTATCAAATATTTCCAATCAAAATAAATTAAAAGCATAGACTATGGGTCCAGATTCTTTATTCAAATGACAATCAAAATAAAATATAAATGGCGAACACCTTTTTGAAGTCCAATTCTCTTAAACACTATTTTCATACAATTTAACTAAAAGATATAAGAAAAGGAGATGTAATCAAGTTCTGATAAACAGACACTAGACACAGATAAACATGCAACTTAACTCCACAGTTAAAAATAGAAATGAAAACAGATTCTATGAAGACAAACAGAAAAAAAGTCACCTCAGTTTCCTGCAAAATTTGATGGCAGTCTAGTACAGGAATGTCCGGAGCAGTCTGGGGCTCTATTTCAACCCCCAATGGACCCACATGGGTCTGAAATGGGACATCCTCCAGAATGTTCATCACTTTCAAAATGCACTAAGAAATTTCCTGCATTAAGAGAATAAGAATAAGTCTCTAGTAACAAGCTACATTTTTTCTTTCATTTCAAATAATGCCTTACCTGCCAAGTATCGTCCTCAAGGTATGCAGTCTTCTAACTCATCCACAGGATGATTAGAGTAAATGACTAACACAAACATCACTACATGTGATAAACCTCTTCATCACTAAGCCTCTGACATCATCTGAAGGTTTGTTTATCACCTCAGATGCCTGGTGTAATCCATCGTGCAGAGGTCCAGTATTAATCATTTTGAATATACATTCATATAATTTGATTAAGTAACAGTCAAATTAATCAGATTTACAAAAATCTACTGATTTTCAATATATTACTAGTTTTGTCATATAAACATATTTTAACACATTTTATTAGTATTAAGCATTTTATAATTCTTCTTTGTATGTTAGTATGTCTTTATTCAAAACCACATCAAAGACAACATGCCTTTCCATACAATTTCCATGTGGAATGGAAGTGGGATTAGGGAAATGCTGAGGTATCGGCAAACAGAGAACAGCACGATACTTTCCAGAGATTAGCCGATTACATAAAGGTGACAGCCTAACGGTGTAGTACAACATTGTGATCACGGTGTAGAACAACATTGTGATGTCTGTTGCAGTAATGTGTATTGAATGTCTGCAAACATTTCATCACACCCACTATTCACATTCCTGTCTGCATCTGAATTTAGAGGTAAAGAACAATTAAGATTTTGTACAGATATACATTTTATTTATATTTTTTTAAACAATCACAATGAATTTAAGGTTCACAAGCTTTGAGGGGGTGTGTCTAGTTTCTGTAACAGACCTCTGAAAATAAAAAAAGCAGTTTGAAACTTTAAAGAAAAAAGGAAAGAGAGAACAGATCTAGATTATCCTAATTTCATAGCACAAACAGCACTTTAGAATTACAGCAGCATGGTGGAGTTGGAGAGCATTTAAGTGGAATCTTCATTTATCATACACTTTTAATGGAGGTAATATTTAGTAACAGGATATTGCGTCACTAAAGGAAGTTAGTTCCTGACACTGGTGCACACAAACAAGAAAATATCTGCTGTTTTGCAGGATGTTTGACAAAGCAGGTTTAGAGGAGAAGCTTTTCTTAGGGAAGATTATCTGATCATTTTAATCAGGACAAAAAAAACTAAAGATACCTGATTTAGGGATATGATTCAGTCACTAATAATAAAGCATAGGAGTTACAAACAAAATAGTTTATTTTATTTTTTCATAACTTCAAAGCTCCCCATCCAGTTTGCTAATCCTGCTTTGAGAAGTAGCCTGCAATACAGAGGTCTGTAAGTAAACACATATTCCTGAAGAGTGGACTAAAGGAGGAAGCTGAACACTGTAAAAATAACCATTCTGGCTGATTAAAAAGTTGCCATTATTTCTCACCTGCTATGTTTAGTGTGCTGGTGTGTATAGCTAATTAGAGGTCATGTCATACAAACTGCTTACAAATGCTACCTAATGCAGTGTAGCTTAACATTTACAACCAATCTCACTTCGAGCACCATTACTAAAATGGTGTTAAAGAAGAAAACATCAAAATATTGATGTGCTCACGGAATATCATGCCCTTGTGACGTAAGGCATTTCTTGACATGGTAACATAACATCTACACTTTCTCAGCTCCCCCTGTTTTCAAGTGTACAGTATGATCCCATAATTTCCATTTGCTTCCCTTGCCATTACAGCCCATCACCACAAAAAGAAAAAACAAGATAGCTACAAATACTTTCATGAATAAAATTGCTTTATCTTTATATAGATAAAATGTTAACAATCCCCAGAGATTGAATATTTGATAAAGGTCCACACTGTAAGTGCACCACTAAAGAATTATCATCTGATGCAAGGGATCAAAGGTTGTTAATCTCTCTTAACTTGTTCATCATGACACCCTCTTCACTGATGTCCACAGTTTATTTGTCAGGTGCTATAATAAAAGAGTTTGATACCAATCTTGGTATCCAAAAGGTTCATGTTAATCTAATGTTTCAGACTCCATGGCCTCCAGGTGAAATGAACCTCCATGTGGTTCAGTTGTTAGCAGCATCCGCCTGCCGAGGCCAGTTCTCCTCCTCAATGCTGGAGTCGTACTCCTCTTCTGCCGACTCCTTTGCTGGAGCCCTGAAATTCAAATGTAAGCTCAGTTTCAAGTGTCAGACAACACAGCTAAGGAGAGTAAGAATGTTGGTGGTATGGAAATGGTCTGTGAGCGGTGTGATGCTGACCTGACGTATCTGGGTTCCGATTTTCCTTGGACGACATCTTGGTCCAGTTCAACAGCCATGATGTCTGAGTGTGGCACCTCAAACATTGGCTCAAGGAGAAGTTTTTCCTGCGCGAGGAAAGAAATTTTTACATTACAAAATACAAAAAAATGAAAAATGAAAAGAAATACAAATTTTGCATAAATAACCAACCATAATGGATCTGAGTCCACGAGCTCCAGTTTTTCTCTCCAAAGCCATCCTGGCAATGGCTCTCAAGGCCTCCTGGTTCACATGGAGTTCACACTGAAACAAAAAGGCACATCAGCTTTATAATAAAACATTCAACACATAACACAGGTGGGTAACAGTTTGATGTATTTTTATAAATTTAATACACAACAATGGGCTTGTGTTGAGAGAAACATGTTTTCCGTCCCAGTGACACAAAAGCAGAAAGGGGGGCAGATTATCTTTTGTTGCTTCCTTTTGTTTAATCCTTGTGTGAGGAGCAGAAAAATGGTGGCTGCATTACAAAGGGCTCTACTAGTGTTGGTGTTCACATGTATTTTAGTGATGCTGCTGCACAACTACTTTTTCCACACAATGCTGTCGTCTTTCTAAAGAGCATCAAATGCAATGACTGAGCCCTTACTTTGTCCATGCTAAACAGAGCCTGGTACTGGGGTACCACAGCATTGCGTGGTTCAGTCAAGATCCGGACTAATGTTTCTTCATCCAGGCTGTGCAGAGGAACAACAACAGGAAGACGACCAACAAACTCTGGGATCATTCCAAACTCAATCAGGTCCCTGGCTTCAACAAGCTTAAGCAGTCGGTCTTTCTCCTCAATCTCTGCCACTGTGTCCGTCTCACCGCTGCTGTTGGCCAAGTCTGCTGCAGCTGCTGCACGGCGCCCTTTCCCCAAATTAGAGGGAGTTCCAAAACCCAAATACTGAAGAAAAAGGAAGCAAAACACCCGAATTAGAAGAAGAAGATGAGCTTTTGTTAAACAACTGCTGACAACCGACAATGTACTTCATGTACCTTTTCATTCTTTCTTCTGCTAATGATCCTATCAAGGCCATTAAAAGCACCCGATGCAACAAACAGAATGTTTGTTGTGTCGACCTGCACGGTTTCACCTCTTAGTTTTCTGGAGTTTTTTTCTGGGACATTGACAATTGTACCCTCCAAGAGTTTCAGCAAACCCTAAGAGAAAGGAAGATGGAAAATTCATCACAAGTCTGAGTCAAATAACAATAGCAAAAGACACAAAAACGAAAAGCAGTCACAGTTTACTATCAAAGTTAAATATGTGACCCTATTTTAAATTTGAATAAATAAATT
>JAPMNP010706136.1:0-13582 GCA_029874935.1 Atherina boyeri
AAGTCAGAGGACCGTGTGATCAACAGAGGTGTCACTGCCTGACCCTCTCATGTCTCAGAGGCCTCACACTCAGTCCCAATCAAAGCATCATTACCGTCAAGCCCTGCCAACAGCACAGCCTGCCAACTCTGCCGCCATCCTCCCTCACTCTCTGATCATCACTTGGACTCAGAAGTAACACCCGGTCTGTTGGCTTGGCATGTGCTGAGGCAGTTGTTGCCCAGAAAATTTGAGGGCTGGACTGATTTTGACGAGGTTTTTTATGTGTGTTTGTGTTTTTGGGCTTTTCCCATCATGAACAAGTGAACAAGCCTGAAATCACACTGTAACAATCTCCATGATGAGATGTACCAAGAACTACATACAAAGCCCGTTGGAGTCCATTCTTACTGCCTGTTGATGTTTCTGTTTTTTTTTTTGTTTTTTTCAGTTTGTACTTGGAATTTATTCATTTATTTGTTTATTTTAAACTAATGATTATTAGGGGACTAAATATATCCTGGTTTTAGTGAGATTGATGCATCATATTCTAAAAAAATACTCGTATCTGCTAGTGATGCTGCTGTGTATGCGTATACATATATGTGTTGCAGTTGGTATGTAGCTCTGTGGCACTACGTCAACACAAGAAATCCCACATGAAAAACGCTTCAGGGCCCTGCGCTGGTTAAGCCGGACTAGTGACTTAAGGGCTATTTACACCAGATGCATCTGCGGTATGTCTGCAGTGCGTGTGCGACACGGTGACATTTAGAACACATTTAAATCAATGTAGTTGTTTACATCGCCTGCGTTGTGTTGTGGCAGCGGTACGTGCCGCATACGGTCATCCGGAGAGCTCCGCAATCTTCACGGAGCAAGTCTATTTCTAACGGATGCCGGAACACACACGCAAGGCCTGGGGCTCAAAGAGCATGCGCAATCATTTGGTTGCCCCAGAAACCAACATAAACACACGTGATAAGGGACAGAGCATGTGCAACACTCCATGTGCTTGTGACACAAACAAACATGGATGAGGACCGTTTTCTAGGAAAGAGCGTGGTGAGAAATCGCAGAAATCCTAGAAGTTAATGGTGAATAAAACTTTATTAAGTACTGTCTTTTGTTCCGTTTTGTTGCAGTCTTGCGCGATTTGACACCACGGGATCCCACTGTAACCGCAACAGGTGTAAACTGCCGGAAGGCAGTGGACGCAACGGAGATGCAATGCAACGCAACCGTGCCGCACACGCATTAGGTGTAAATCCAGCCTTAGTGTGGTAACTTCAGGTTCAACTCTGGATTTTCAGCCTCACGTCACTGATTCACCTCCTGCCAGGAAGTATCACTATGACAACTTATTCTGTTTGAGATAACAAATCAGCTTGATAACAAAAGCGCCACCTTCTCCATTTTCTTTGAAAGGGAAAAAATTGGATATATATGTATGGCTTTTGATTTATGTTCTTGGACAATCAGTTCTTTCCGATTTCTACTTTGCTTTGGGCACATTTATGCCCATGGGTGGCTGTGGCTGTGTCCTTGCCCTGCAGTCTTCTGGGCGGGTGCATGGTTGTCCCTGCGTTGGGGCAACTGAGATTTAAGCTTTGTGGTGGCTGCTGGTCACCTAGGGTCATTTGCATAATCAGGGTTTTCTTTTCTTTTTTTCCTTTCATCATCCATCCCTCCTGCTTTGACCACAGCAACTGTTACTTTTTAGCCTCCTAGAAATATGATTATTGGTCAACTGCCTCCAACTTGCCTATTGTAAAGATCTGAAGTTAGCGTTTGGATGACCGAAGAGATAAACATATGCTGCTAGGCTCAAAATACAACACACATTTAAAAGTGTATTAAGCTCTCAAGCCTCCTCTTCATCCTACTTCTTTATTATTAGTGATTATCATCAGCATATATGCACTGCTAAACCACATCTTTCAGTCAATCATTAGCATAATGTTAATATGTCAGTCTTCTAATTGTGGTTTAATATTCATGGAGCTGACAAGTCGGCATGCTAATGTTTGTATGTGAAGTCAAAGATGGTGCATTAATGAGTAAATGTGTGAATTAGCATATATTTAGATTAGATTCCCATTAGGTTTCTGCTTATTCCTTTGGTCTGAAAGTAACCTACATTTAGCATAAAACTGTCAGTAAGTTGTATGACTAGTGTAATGGAGTATTTCCTTCATATGCTGTGGTACGAGAGAATTGATCCAAATTTAGTCTTACAAAGACGTACCGCTGGTCAGTCAGTGAAAACACAGGACAGACACCAACCCAGGCTGGTGAAGCAAGCTGCTGAGAGAATTTTAGCAACATGTTAAAATACATATAGGTAAATTGCATAAATTACAACTCAGAAATTTAAGGGCTCTATTATCATTGGGTAAAAAATAAGGTCGGGACTTCAGGGTGGCATTATATTATATTTGCCAACTTAAATTACAATAATTTTGTTGAATTTTAGTAGATTTTACTTGAAAATATGAAAATGAAGGAAGTTTTGCACGAATGAATAAGTAACGTAGAGCAATCTGCTGGATAGCTCGCTGCCTCACCTGCTGCTCATACTGGGCAGATTCTGGTGAACACCAAAGGTTTGAACATATAAATGAAAACAAACACCAAGTCTGCATGAGATTTGTTGTTCTGTTTACTTGATGGCTTGAAGGGAAGAAATTCCACTTTCAATCCTGGCCAATCAATGAGCTGGGTTTTCTTCTTCCTCCTACTTTTTTTTTCTTCTTGGACAGTGATTGCTTTGCGCAATATGGCTCCAATGGAGCCCAAATCTACCCCAATTGAGCAGTTGTTGTAACTGCATGATGTTGTCAAAGGAGGTTTGGTCCTCGTGAGTAAAGTGCAGTGTGAAAACAAAGCAAATTTGGGGGAATTTCCCACCCAATCAAAGTCCCTGGACTATCTTGGTGTGACTACACCCGTTTTGTATATGACTCAATTAAATCAAAATCCTACACAAATATCCTTTGTGTGTGTGTGCGTGTTATTAGTGTTGTTGTCAAGCAGACCTGATTGTGGCGCACATCCAAGAATGCCACAAAACTCTTGTTTATGCTTTTTTCCATGTGAAAGGATTAGTAGTGACACTAAGGTGGTCTGCTGAATTGAATCAGCTGAATCCCTGACATTTTGAAGAGAACTTTTCAAACCGCAAAAACCCGTCAGAGTCTCTTTATCGATAATGTCAGGCTCTGTGACGAGGACGGGCTAACTGTGCTTTGAATATAAGATTATTAAATGCTGCGATATTATGTTTAATATTCTGTCTCCTCTTCAAAGTTGGCCCACACTGTCATAAATCTTTGTGTGTTTGTGCTAGTGTGTGTGTGTGTGTGTGTGTGTGTGTGGTAGACAAGGCTGTTTTTCAAGGGCTGTTGATGAAAGTTAGTGGTGTGGAGCGAAAAAGTGTCAGCCGTCTCTTGCTGTGATAGATCACTGCTGTTCCTTGTATTAACTCCATGGCTGTCACTCTGAGCATTTCAGGCGGCTGCAGTTAAATTAATCAGGTAATGGACCTTCGTCTCCCCTCCTCTTTCCAGCTGTGGGTTTTCTTCCTGATTTTTATCTCTTGGTTTTCCTCAGTTTGTCCCTAAATGGCATCGGTATATGTTGTGGTTTTTGCATGTTGTCACATTTGCAAATTTCCCCACTGAAAGACAAAAAATAAGGACTAATTATTCCATTTCAGTTAAAGAAAAGGACATAATACATTATTTGTTTGAAAACTAATGACTGCTTTGTGTTGGTTACTACATATTGTTGATAAAACTTAAAATGAACAAAATAAACAAATCCAACTTCGACACAAGTTCTGAGAAATGCATTGGTATCAAATTCACATTTGAATATATGATGAGATGAATGCTCCGATTCTTGCTGCNCCCCTTGGATGATTCTGAATCCTCTTATTGTCAATTTAAGTAGAACGTTGTATCTTAAACAAAAATAAGAGTTTTTAAAGTTTTGGGAATTTAAATTTTTCCTTGACAATAAGAGACAAACTATTGTCTAGGTACTGTCCTTGTGTAACCTCATTTATGGCAAAGCTCAACTTTGATGAGATATCCTTTTCAAGTCCACAAAAGCTTTTCAAAACTGATCATCAGTCAGTTTCTCTGCAGCCACATTTGCTTGGGTGGTCTTTTGGTCACACAGATGTCAAAGCAGCCCAGAATGTGCGCAGTTGATGCCCAGTTTCCATCGTATGATGGGCTGCAGTCCACCATCATGATTCGATCACTGATTTTTATGGGAAAATCTGATCTCACATGGACCATTAAAGTGTTTGGTTTTTTTCTTTTTCTGTTGAAATGATCCTTGTAAATGCTACAAACTATTAATGACCTGTTTTCAGTCCAGTGTAGTTGAGGATAGTTGTGGGAAAGTCATTGGAGGTGAACAAGAATCTGGTAACTGGTGCTTTATTTCCCCTTCATTTCTCTCACTCTTGTTTTTGTTTGATCTTTGATTCAGACATAAAAAAAAATAGTTTCTCCATTTACTTTTTTTCTTACTTTTTCTTTAATTTTCCTGTTCTAAAAGATTCTTATTTAGTTTTTTCTATTTTTTCTTTTTAATCTCACAGCCTTTCATGTTTTTTTTTATTTTTTTGTTTACATCTTCCAATTTTCCCCCCTTTCAGAGCTCTTTTCTTCTTTCACCTTTTTCCTCAGTGTTTATCACACTCCTACATGTTCTCACCATGTGGTTCTATCTGCAGATTCATTTGCTTGTTTTGTTAGTTCTAAGTGGATTTCTCTTATTGATTTACTTTGTTTTCAGTTCTTTCTTCTCCATTGATTTGCATGCAGACAGCCCGTTGACTTTCCTTACATTTCTCTCTTATTATTTTTCCTTTGTTACTAACTCATATTCAGGCAGCTCTCTCTTTCTCTTAAATCCTCAAACACACTTCACTGTAGGGGTTTTTTGGTTCAGTTTGCTTTTGATCTGGTGACTTTCAGCTCTTTCTTCAGTAGCTTTCAAACACAGACTCTCATCACTTTAGGTTGTCCTTGTATTTTTCAACTTAGCTTCGTTCTTATCTTTCATTCTGAGTTTCTTATGTCTATTTTGATTTTTTTTCCCCTTTCTTTTTTTGTCTTATGTTCATTGCCTACTTTCTGAATTCTTAACACAGACACAGACACACACACCTCTTTGGTTTCTCTGTTCATTGTCTCTTTCAAAGTTGTAGATATTCTCTGTGGACCAATTTCCCTGTGAATAATCACAGAGGTTCATTGTGGAAGTGAGCGTAGTGCCAAAGTCATTTCTCCAACAGGCTTCAGCCTTATATACCGGGTCAATCAAGCTGAAATATTTCCAAAATGGCTCCTATTTCATTAGGTATCACTCCCTCCCTATGAATATAATTACTTCACCTGCACTCTCTACGCAACTTTAAATGAACTGAAATGGGTTTGAACTTTTGAGAAGAACTTTTCCAATATCTCATTTGAGGACCTGATTGACTGTTAAGTGACACTTTTGGAGAGTTTTTGTGACTTTTTAAGTTAGATCAATGGAATTTCTTTCAGAAGAACTCCACATGCCATTTGTAGAAACAACCATTATAAGACACAGAAAAAAGATTTTCTCAAAATAGCTCCATCAACTGTACTGCTGAAGAACAACTGAAATAATTTTTAAACAGTAATAACAACATTGTTGCATAAATAAGTCAGTCCCTCATGTTTGTTTATGTTTCAGGTTTGGAAAGCACCGTAAGGATGAGCGGCCGGGGGAGAAGATGGATCGTAAAGGCTCCAGCAAGTGGAGGCAGGAGGAGACACAAGTGTCCGACGAGGAAACGATGAAGATGAGGATGGAGCAGGAGAGGTAATCTATTTAATTCAGCTATTCTTCTTTGCGATGCAATATGTAAAATTGTCCGAAGCTGTCATGATTTGAGCAGCTTGGCCAAGTTTTCTAGAGCTCAGAGAAACAAATGAGTGGAGTACTGTGTTTTTTTTCCCTTGGGATTATGTCAAACGGTTATAGACTTAGGAAGGTGCTGTGATAGCTTTGATTACTATTAAATGAAAATCCCCTTTTTTAGCTTCTATATTATCCATCTTCCGATCTTGTCAGGCATCTCTGTGCTAATTGAACTGAACCTTTTGGATTGTTCAGTAAATCTGATGTTGCTTCCTGCTTTGATGGCAGCAAACAGTGTCTGTAGATCAGTTTTTCGCCACTTCCTAAAGTCAGCAGTGGCCAAATAGTAGCGGGCAAGTGAACCTTATTTGTAGTCAAAACAAGACACAAAGTGCTTTGGATGAAAAAGAATAATGATGAAAGAAGAAGTTACTATGAGGGCTCTGTACGGGTCAGCCAAGCTGTTTGACAGCAGACTGGAGGATGGTTTCTTTATAAGGAAAAAGTGGAGGCACTTCTGTCTGACGGATTGTTATATTGATCATGTTGTGCAAAAGATTATCCTCACTCCACACGAGAGTGCAAACCTAAACCATGAAAACAACAAAACAATGCAAACGAAAGGCATGAAGACATTACTTTCCATATACTTTACATTGTTTCTATTTTTTGCTGATGGAGGGCTGAACAACTGCTGCATGCCTCTACACAGGTGCCATTTTTAAAGCAGCACTATGCAAGTTTCCGACCTTAAAACTTTGTGCTTTTGACTCATTGTTATGGTACACTGACAACAACACAAGTCACCATCAGACTTACTTTTACTGGCTGGAGAGAGCTCAGAGAAGAGACAGGATGTAAGATGGATACTAAAGGCCCATTAATGTCCTCACGCCAGGACTATTTAACCCGGTCCTACGAGGGGCGCAGTCCTGCAGGTTTTTGATGTTTCCGTGCTTCAACACACCTGACACCTCCGTCCATCTGCTGCATTGTTTACAAGCGTGGTCAGTTTTCAGCGGTCTTGAGGATCCGACACTTGACGCAGCAAATGGAGCAACACCACCAGAAACTGCGGGTACAGTGTTGAGCGGTATAGACATGAGAACTGCGAAAGGAACAAACCAGAGAAGAACAGACAAAAAGAAGAGGTGGACAACAACTGTAGAGATAAGGCTGTGTGAGTGTGTCGGGTGGTTGCAAACAACTTTATACTGGTGCATTCCCACCAACGAGTGTCTGAAACTGACGTCAGATTATGGAATTGAACTCTGAACTCAGCACTGCCCACTATTGGATGAATTAACTTAACAACCATGGTAACGTAATAGACAAATGGAAGTAAGATGGTGGCAACGCATGAGAACGTTTGAAACGGTCCTATGTNCAGATTATGGAAGTGAACTCTGAACTCAGCACTGCCCACTATTGGATGAATTGACTTAACAACCATGGCAACGTAATATACAAATGGAAGTAAGATGGTGGCAACGCATGAGAATGTTTGAAACGGTCCTATGTTTTTACGGACATAAAATAGTATAAATGGGCCTTTAATTGGGGAAAAAGGTTGACTCATTCCGATGTCGGATGACAACCACGCTAACAATCATGGTTAAGAAGGATATTTACTTCTGGTTCATAATGGTCCTTGTGTGTGATAATTCGATTGATGGCCTCAATTGTGCTTTTGTCCTTTTTTGACTTGCATCATGAATTCAGAATATATTGGTAATAGATTCAAAAATGAAGATTTTCTTTTTATCTGCTTATCAGCTTGACTAAACCTATAAAAAGACTCTGAAGTCTTCTCCTTGCCATAGTTTCAGTTTATTCTTAATCTGCTAGTAGTAATAAAGGCATACATTTCATTATAATGGTAAGGGTTTTCGGGTTTGGTAGATGAACATCCGAGTGGAGGTTATTAATCCAGCATGCATAGTGTAGCAGATATTTTTTCGTACAGTAATCCTTAAGTTAATGCTGTTATTAGTTTGCCAGCATTCCTGTTTTTATCCATTCCAACCACAACCAAGCCCGTAAGATAAAGACACCAGCATCTTCTTGTTTGTATTAAACCACTAGCTGAATGATGTTGACATGGAGATGCTGCTGAGCAAGTGAAAGATTTATTTTTCAGTGTTAAACAATGATCCATTTAGTTATCTTGCCTTACTTCTCTCCAAAAATTCAACAGGCAGCGTCTGCACTTCTCTTCAGAGTGTATTGATCAACCACTGCCACAGGCTGTAGTTAATCCAACTGTGATTGACTAGATGGATGGATTTTCTCACAAGCTGAAGTTTCGGGCCTCAGAGGTCTCTTCGCCCAGCTTTAGTCCTTCTCTGCATTTATTCTGCAGGTCTGAAAAACCTTCCATAGGTATGAAACCCCATTCCTTTAAATGTCACTACTAAGCTATTTCTGGTAGAACCCAGTTGCAAGGCGGCCAACTGGGAAATATTGCCCCTCCATGAGTCTCCAATCAGCCTCTTGGTCACTGTAGGGCTGCAACTAACAACTATTTTGTATAGTCGACTTGTCACCGACTATTGAAACAATTGGTCGATTAATCAGATAATTATTAAATTCTTCTTAAATTTAGCATGAGGTTGCTTTAACTATGTGGCAAATGATAATAAACACAAGAAAGATGGGTACTTCAATGAAAGATACCTCTTGTTTTCCCACTGACTGGCCGAATCATACAAAGGGTAAATAAAAATGTCCCATCTAAAACCAATTACTGTAGGCACAGTACTTGGTCAGTATAGACATAAATCCATAAACAAATAAACCTATCCATTTTTTAAGAACAGGCTAATGTGTTTTATAAAAGATAAATAATAAATTAAAATCAAGTAAATATTTTTTTCCTGTAAACCAAGGGCAGGCACATTAGCAGCAGTAAAATAGTAAACAAAACTAATATTAACTGCATTTTGTGAAGTACATTCAGTGGTCAGCTGCACGGTCTGTTGAAAAGGAACTTTACAATTCTCAACAGTCTGAAATTATTCAATGTATCCAGGCTAAAAATACTCCCAAACTTTAGCTGCTGTGTTGGACGCCCATCATTTCTATAAGTTACCGCTCGCCAGAGCGCATTTGCATTATTGCGCATTTGCAACTATCGACAGATATTGTAAGGAAGTGAGAGGCCTCACTCCGTTGGAAAAACACATCTGGCAACAATTGTCGACAATGGAATTAATTGTCGACTATTTCTGTTATCGATTTTTGTCGACGAATCGTTGCAGCCTTGGTCACTGTGATACATAAACATCTTAAAGTAGGCACTCGGGTAAGATCCTCATCAGCCACCCCAAACTGCTCTTGGAAAAGGGGGAGCATCAGGTCTACTCTCAGACTATGATTTCCAAACCTGAGTGAACTGACTATTGCCGCTGATGGGACCCACTGATCCATCAGTAATTACCCAGAGCTCATGGTAATAAGTTAAACTACTCAAGTCTTAAATGTAACTGAACCAAATAACAAAGACTCTTTCCTTTATGGCATCAACAGGGGCCAAAGTCTTCTCTCAGAATTTTTCTATTTTATATATATTTTAAGGGCAAATAAAATGGATGTAGATGTTCATTGTTTGCATACATTATATAATGATGTTTATTCTGAATCCAATGGACACTGGTGTGAATTGTTTATACTTTTGTAAATGCTCATGTTTCAGCTAGTTCCACCACTAAGTTTCATTTCAGGTTGATGAATCACTGAAAAGACACGTTTAGACCCTTAGATAGGGACATCGACTCATAGCTATTGATATAAATGGTTATCTTGCAGTCTTACATGAACTAAAGTGAAACATTTATCTTTCTGTGCTGCTTAATGCAACATTTTAGGTACAACAAGGTATTCTGCCCCAGTATTTGAACCAAGATAAATATCTTTTTGGGACATCACAGCAGTTCGTGGCTCAGCCATTTGTGAACTAAATTAAATCATCCTCTGACTTCAGTAATTGTTTTACGAAGCAGTTGTATGTCTAGGGGTTACAAGTTCAGTCTCTACAACTGGCAGTTTTCTGTGTATGAAGTCATTTTTCTCGGTGAACTCCTTATGACCCCGACACTTGCTTGGCACTACTAATCTTGCTCAAGATTAACCGTGTCGGCTTAATGGATTTTTGTTTTTCTGTGTCACTGCAGACTTTCTAAAAATGTGTTTGTAATTCCTTGCTCCTTTACCACTGAGTGTAAGGCTTTTATGATTAAAATCTACCAGTGCTTAAAAAATTGTCTAAAAACTGTCTTGGCACCAAATTATAGCACATTTCCAGATACATATGTTATCTTTCAAGAAGGACTTGTAGCAGCCATCTTATCCTGCGAGACCTTTTCCCTTCTTGTACTTCCTGCCTTTCACTCTGGTCTGTCAGTTGTGTCAGCAGTACCGCTAAAGAGACGGTTTATTACACACTGAATACAATGGCACATAATGGACCATTGTTCTGGCTTGATGTGGTAGAAAGGTCACTCGTCAAATACATTTCTTCTACCATAATGTCCTGTCGTGCCATTTCTATAACCTTTTATCTACTGATTTTCCCTCTTTTTCTCCTCTGCACCCTTTTTGTCCACCCTGTGGCTCTTTTTTTTTACTTCTCAGTGATTTTTTTTCTTTTTTTCTTCTCCAAATCATTTACCTATATCACCAAGAGAATTTTCCTCTTTCATCGAGGTTAGTCTCCAGAGAGAAAATAGTTTTTTTCCTTCAGTATGTATTTTGGGACTTGGAGGGTAATGATTAAACCAAGTGTTTTTCCTTCCTGTTCCATTTCAGTCAGCTGAATTGTATTTTTGAGGCATTTTTTTGTAACACTGCCATTTAAATGCTTGTCATATTTACTCATAAGAGATGAGCCTTCTTTCTTAAACTGAATACTCAGTCCCCAAAGGCTCTAAATATGGAAATGGCCTGATGTTCGTCTTATATCGGGCGGCACCTGTAGTTAAACCTGAAACATTGATTCCAGTAGAGCCCAGTCCAAATGTAAAAGCGAAAATCTTTTCAAATTACCCAGATCAGTGGTGATCAAGGCTCGAAATATTCAGTGATACAAATCTGAATATGATTTAAAGTAATAAATGGATTAAAATGTGGATCGCTAAAATAAGGCATTTCAGGTTACAACATACACAAAAAGGTTTTTGTTATTTTGTTAGTTGTTTTTTTTACTGTAGATCCTGCTCAAAATAAAACTTAGTTGCCAACATAAGAGTTGAATGTAAGAATGGCTCCACACAATTATGACACCTGTGAACGCCAACTAAGTAAGCTGATATAAGAGCAACTCAGTCCACGTGATATTGTTAAAGTGTATCATATTGCATCATAAGCAGCATTCTAACACCTTTTAAACAGACAGCTTGTGGTGAAAGTGGCATAGACCTACTTGATCATTGTTTGTATTGTAAAACATAAATATAGCAAGTATAAGATACAGCATGTCCATGTATAAACTGTAGCTCACACCTTTGTAATTCAAAGAGCAATAATTCCCTCAGCAATAGTAGAATGCTATTGACAGATCCAATTTCTCCTAACGTCTGCCGTTATTAACATAAATATTAATTAGATTCTCATACAGTATGATACTGTACATCATCATAGTTATAAAAAGAAACGGCATGGATTTATTCAACAATCAAAGATCCAGAGTGTAGTAGATGGTGACATCCTGCCACCTGTGACTGTTGTATTGCATTTCTACCGACAGATTACACTGGATTACTTTAAGGATTACTCCACAAAAATCAGGGTGTAATTACTGAACACACCTCATTGGATGGGATTTATAGCCATCCACTCCTGGACTGCTTTTCAACCCGCTTCTATGCTCTCAACAGATTTTCCATCAAGAAGTTATTTACATTTTCATTATCAGCAACCTCGGTCCGCTTCTATGTTATCAGCTTTATGTAGTATTTGTTTTTGTTTGGGTTTTTTTCAAACAATGCACAAGCTTTTGCATTTAAAACATCCATAGCATTGTTTAGTTTCTTTCTATAGAAAGAGACTTGAGACAACTTGTTATTTTAAGCCACAAATATGTTTCCATCTTTGCTTTCTGATTCATTCTTGAGTATTTACATTCAGAGTTAGAGTCCTTGGTCACACAATACAACTGGATCAAAGCTGCAGTCGTCCCCACTCTGGCCCTGTTGACCAATCCACCGCCTGGTTATGAGACAGGCTGCACTCCTAAGGCCAAACGCGGGATTGGTATGTCTGGCCTTATCTTATCAGCCACTCTGTTTGTGTATACAATCAGTAGCTGCTCCCACTTCTGCTGCTGGTTTCTCTGATGGAAACATAGTTTTTTCCTCCGGGTTGAAAGATAGATCCCCCAAGGGCCCCATTTCCTTCTGCTCTATTAGATAATTGCTGAGTCCACACATGGTGAAGACACAGCGGGCAAATCCTCAAGCTTTCTCATGAGTTAAGTTGTTGGAGTAAGATTGTCCCTGGCCAGATACAGTAGAACCTTTACCTTGATAAACAGCCTTGCTTGCAGCTGTAAAGCATTTGGACACATTATGACTTGGTTTTTGTGTGTTTCCAGTGTGGAACCCTCTTTATTAGACTTATTGTTTAATAATGTGCATGCAGGTTTTCTCGAGGAAGCATTTCATACTTTAGCCTGCTGAGTTTTCAGCGACGTTGCTGCTCCTCCCTCGTCATCACTGTCCCTTTCGTTTTCTCGCTGCCATTAAAAAGGAGCCCGCAAAAAAAGAGCAGTGTGATAATTGGTAGTTGTAAAGCGCTGATAATTGGCAGGACTCTAATTACAGAACTGTGCAATACGTAGTTCTCCCTGCCATAGAAAATGCTGTTGCCAGTCATTCAAAAGATAATGACCAGACAAGAAAGAGTGTGTGTGTGTATGATTGTTAGCGTGGGTTGTTGTGTGAAATACAGAAAGATGTCACAGGTGTGTGTATGTGTTTGTGTTGTTTAGAGAGACAGAAAGAGACGGACATATTTGCAATACATTAACGGCACTCTGTGAATACAAAGTACTAACCTTGTATTGGGTGTTAGGGAGACCAGAGACTATAATGCATTGTTTATGGTACTATTCACGGGGGGGAGCGTAAACAACCTACTCCACATCTTCTCTCCTATAATGGAAAGTTAAAAAGGAACAATAAACAATTAGATGTTCTAGCTGTCTGCCAGGTGTTTTGTTAATGTCAGCTGGTATTTGCAGCAGCTTTTAGCTCCACAGTGCAGATGGAGTAAGCGGCTCATGCAGCAGTTTCAACCATAACTCATTAAGGATTTTACGACTAATCATACATATTTTGTACCAACTAGCTATTGGCTTGTTTTCTCATTACCCAAAAGCCCAAAAAGACACTGAAATGAGGAATTATTATATGTATTTTTGTATTCCTTAAAGGGACATTGTGTAAGAATTGCAGCCATCTAATGTTGAATTTGTGTGTTGAATAAAAACGATTGACGGACTCGTCACCATTTCCAACACATATTTTAACAACGGTAGCCGCCGTGTATCAAAAAGCCTCGACAACACTGATTAAATCATGTCATCAGTTATTGCAGGGAGACGATTACAATTATCTAGATTAGGGCTGCAACTAACAATTATTTTAATAATCGATTAATCTGTCGATTAGTTTTTCGATTAATCGATGAATCGGAT
>JAPMNP010706140.1:0-13258 GCA_029874935.1 Atherina boyeri
GCAGAGATCACATTCTGAAAATGTATTTAAAGAAAGTGATGATAGGAAAAGAAAAAAAAAAAAGAACCACAACTGTTTTGTTTTTTTCTTTGTTTTCCATTAAGCTAAGGACTATTTATGTTTTACAGTCTCACAGGAGTCAGGAATATGTAGTTTCTGTGTATGAGCTCATTATTCTGTCACCTCCTTTTTCATACAGGTTCTGGGGATTAAAGTAGAGACAAAGGTATCGTCGCAGGAATGAAGGGGCTCTGAGTTCTTTCTTTTGTCCTTTTTCTCTTTCCTGTCATAGTTTAATTTTACTCTCGTCTTAATTTTACCCCTGTTCCACAAACTTGCTCTGGTGTAAACAAAGACTTACCTGAAAGTCTTCAAGTTCATGAATAAATGAGTAAACAAATAAGCCAATGCAATACAAATATATATTATTTGTCCATCTTGCCTCCATCAGTAAAGTTCAGATCATTTTAAATTAAGTCAGTGTAATCCAGTCCTGACAATTTGTCTTCTCAGGAACAGTTGGGAAGGTTTTTTATTTCTATCAATATGAAAGCTGAAAGGGTTTTACAGCCACCTTTTTATAGCTTATTTATTGTTGTCCAAACCAACAATAACTCACTTATCATGTCACTAGATGGTGTAGTTATCCAGACTCCAAAGCAGCTGTGGTCTCACAAAAGCCTCATTTATTTCCTCTGGCTGCATCCCATCCCGTTGTGAGGAAAAGAATGTACATACGATGTCTTACCATGACCTACATTACTGGCAACATTTTCAGCTGATGCCAGCAAGTGATAATAAGCAAACAAACTCTCTGTATTACTGACATACTTGAGGGACTGAAAAATAAGCTCCTCATTTGACTGTATAAAACATGTTTGCATTATTAAATCATTTATAAGCTATTTATATTTTGTTTCAAACACAAGCCACAGTTAAATTTATTTATCTCCATTTAAAAAACCTCCACTTTCAGATCAGTCTTTTCATTTTATTCTCAACTAATGCTACTCACCCTTTCTGTGTTTTGAGTTGCTTTAATGCATTTTGTTTTTAATTTCTTACCAATGACTCACCCTTGGTGTGAAAGGGTTGTTGTCATTTCTTGCTAATGTCTAACACTTTCTACAGTAGTTTTTAGGCTTTCGGCTCATCTGATGTTTTGTTTAGACCAGAGCCTGCAGATGGTTTTCTGTTGTACCAATCTTCCGTAATCTCGCAACTCTGATTTCAAACTTCTCTCCATCTATAGGCATGGAGGATCTATCTACAAGGTTATTTTGGATTGATTTTAATTGATAAAGTGGGTGATTCAAGTTTTTTCTTTTTTTTTTCTTTTTTTTTTTGCTTTTGGCATAGCTCTCTGTAGAATTGCATCTTCTGAAGGGGCTGCAGTGTGCCTTGTTCTTTGCAACGATGACTATTTGTAAATTGAATCTTGCCTGAATTTCTTTCTCTGTCAGACTTCTCATTTCCATCTTTGTATTTCTTCTGTTTTGTGCACCTCCTCTTCTGTGTCTATCATCTTAACCTAGGACCTCACTATGAAGCTCAGTCTGATCCAGAGTGTTGGGCACATAGCTAAAGCCATCAGTGAGTGTGTAAAGAAACAAGGCTACATATTCTCTCGCAAGCAAGAGCTCATTGCTGTCATGCTGGTTAGTAGTTGAATTAACAGGCAACCTTGTCATTTCACTGCAGTTTATCCAACTTAACCATATTTAATTGCTGATCTCTCCACCAGGATTTTATCAAGTCAGAGCCAGCTGATTCACTGAGGACTCCAGTACGACATCTGGTGATGACCACCTGTGCCAACCTGATGTATCCTTAAAATGACTGCTTTTTATTGTATTGCTGAAAGGAAATGTTAGAAATTACCCAGACCTGGACCTTATTTATAGCATGAAATGCATTTATAAACTCACAATTGACAATTTTGGAGTTACTTGGTCCTTCGGGAGATATTTAGATCCATCGCGCTTCAATGGAATTGGTTGGGGCAACGTCATTTCAGCCCTTCATAAGACATGGTCTGCCACAAAACGCCTTCATTTCACCAGTATTTAGTTATTAGTTATTGTACTATCACTCTGTGCCTTCAAAGCGGCTTTGTTGTCATCCGAAACCATAGATATAGAGACACAAACGGGTTACGACAACAACACTAAATAAGAAAGTGCCTCTGATTATGCTGTTGCCCTGACAACGCCACCATGATGGCTCTAAATATCTCCTGATAGACTTCAAGTAACTCCAAAATTGTCTGAATGAGTTTATGAATGTATTTCATGCTATAAATAAGGTCCAGGTAAAAAAAAACAAAAAAAACTACTTTTCCTTTTTAAAGGTATGGCGGAGGATCTTTTTCTTCTGGGTGGATCATCTAAACTATTGATCCTCCTAATTGTCAATCATTCTGGTGATTAGTTTTACGTCGTCCGTGTGCTTTCTGCGCATGCGTACTTTTTCAAAATCTTTTTCAAATCTTTTTCAAAAAGTGGAGAGGGTGGTTCTGTCGGGAAAATCCTCCCCACACCTTTTTAAGCTTAATTCAAAAAAGATAAACGCATTATGGCCAGATCTTCACTGAAGGGACACAGCAAGGGGACAAATATAACACTTGGATCACAGGTTGTTTGTAAAATATGTTGTAGTTGTTGTGCTTAACTGGCTGTCAGTTTCTAGTGTTTTACCTTTGACTGTAAGTGCTTCAGACCCCTGGACCCTGCACTGAGTGAGAATGAGAGTTTTGACCTGCTAAAGGTGTGCGTTAACGGTGTGTTTTCTCTGCCACCTGAGACGCACACTCCAGAAAAAACTAAAGAAGAGGAGATACTTGACCCCAAGCAGAGAAAGGTGACATAAAGCAGGCAGACCTGTGAACACACATTCATTATATGTGCTGCTTCATTGATCTGTGGTGAATAGCATTTGAGAGTCCTCGTCTTTAACATTTCTCCATAAGATGCTAAACCTTTGATAATCAATATTGACGCATATTCAATGTTTTTCAAATGAGGAAATGTTGCCAGACTAACGTATTGTGGTCTGATCTGCACAGGCATTGTATAAGGACACGTTGGCTGCTCTGCAGGAGCTGCTGAAGAGCGTCCTGGCCAGAGACACCACACCTGATGGCTTACAGAGTGTCTTTAAGGTGAGACCTTATGCTTCAGCCTGATGTAATTAATTTGTATTTTATATCATATATACATTTGTTTTCAACTCATCTGTTTCGAATGCTTCTTGTATAAATGGGACCTGTTCCTGTGAGCCTATGTAGGTGACATGAATGATCCACAAAAGAAATGTCATTTTAAGTTCAGTTACTCAGCCAAGTGCATGAGTAACCATCTTTTTTTAAATAATTTTACTCTTAATTTTGCACAAAAAGTGACATGTATGACCTGTTAACATACTACTTAGAGTTTTGAGTTGTTCATTTCTCAAATTCAATTTTGTGAGCTTCATGGCCTGATATGAGCTTCACTGTCTTTTACAGCACATTGAATCATGGTTGAGCTCTGGACTGGACCATGAAAGGGAGAGGGCTGTCACAGCGACTGCTCACATCCTGGCTCATTATCTGGATAATCTGAATGTCAAGGTGCAGAGACTAATACACAGACGTTGTGAATATAATAAAACATGATTGATGAAAAGTCTTACAAAAAAGCCTTATTGAATGTCTCATTGGCCCCGAGTCATTTTAAATCATTTTGTTTTCTTTCCATCCTAGAATTATTTATGCCTTCGCTGGAACAGCATGCATTTTTTTCGTGATAAAACGTGTGATCATCATAGTTGTTGCAGCGATGACGGGGGCAGATT
This sequence comes from Atherina boyeri, assembly GCA_029874935.1. NCBI lineage: Eukaryota > Metazoa > Chordata > Actinopteri > Atheriniformes > Atherinidae > Atherina > Atherina boyeri. The sequence continues at coordinate 3,835 of JAPMNP010706140.1, forward strand.
TACAAAGATGCAACCCATTTCTGGAAATTCCTTCTCATTGGAAGCACCCTTTGTTTTAGACGAGCCTCCTCACTGTCTGGTTTTAAATCTCATCTTAAAGTGACACAACACCGTTTGGGCAAACATGCTCATGTTCCACATCCCCGTGATAGGGGGGGTTGTCTTTAGCTCCAAATACTCACTTTTGCATAAACAAAGATTTTACATAAATTAGATGGGCCTTGTCCCAGTTATCTTGAACCAGAGATGGAGGATATGTCTTATGACTACCTTGAGATTGGGAGCATATGTGGTAATTGTACAAGCGATTTCCATTGTGAAACACAGAGCAAAGTTAGAAGAACTGCTATCCACAAAAATGTTAATATCTTCTAAAGGGACTGCCATTCTTTCTCTGCATCTTTGTCCAGAACATGGTATCTTTTCACAACCTTGGAGCTCTTCTTGGTCGACTGTCTCCTCGCTGTTCTGACCCTCACCCTGCTGTACGCACTGCTGCTGTCGACTGTATATATACACTGCTTTATATACAGCTGCGATATGAAGGTATAAATTCATGGAGCTTTGATCTTTTAGCATTTATCTTCTAAAGAGGAGATATTTCATTTTTATCAAAGTCTGGCTCAAAGTTGAGTTGTGACTGTTACGAGATCCCATCTTTAGTGTAATGGTGAACTTTAACAGCTTATATCTGTAAAAATCTTCATGATTCATATAGTTCAGATGTTCTGTGCACTGAGTTGATGTGACTTTTGTTTAAATTCTGCCCTGTTTTCAAGGCTTCTCCTTGGATTATAAGGATGAAGCTGTTGAAAATCTGCTGCCTCTGAAAGAGCGACTAGAAAACCCTGATCACTCAGTTCTTTACAAGACCTGCTCAGACCTCACCAAGGTACATACAGTTTGTAAGAATCGTCATAATTTCACCTAAATGTCACTGTAATCATTGTGTGTCAGATACTTTTGTGTCCTTGCCAAGTAGATATTCTTTTCCACTTCTGTGATCCAACAAAATCTCTGCACTTGTTGCCTGGCCTTTTATTCTGCTCATAATTACCAATAGGTGTGACAGACAGAGAGTCCAGTGGTGTGTGACTGCATCTTTCTCTGCATGTTTCAGGTAATGAGTAAGCGCCTGCCTCAACCGCAGCTGACAACTTTGGTGTTCATGTTGTTTGAAGGGCTGGTTGACAGTCAAACAAACTGCTGCAGGGCTTCCTCAGTTATCTTAAATACTCTTCTGAAGAACAGAGGAGGTGGCCTGCAAGACCTGGTAACACACACACACACACACACACACACACACACACACACACACACACACACACACTTTTTCCCACACTTTCAATTTAATTTTGTTGCAGATACCGAGGTCCAAAATTATTCGAACATTGTGTTGCAGGTCCCAGAAATGCTGGAGGTGCTACACGTACGTCTGCAAAACATCACAGAGGAGCAGGTAAAATTGCTCTATTTCTGAAATTGTTTTGTCATTTTATTATTTATTATTGTCAACATATGTTGTTGCTATTTTTATTTGGGTTTCTTTGTTTGTTTTTATTTTTCTTGCAATTTTTGAGACTTTCAGATTTGAATAAACCTTTTTAAGGCGTATGCCTTTTTAAAAAAGTGTGTTTGCGCATATATTTTCTGTACACAAATACTGACATTTACTATTAACGAAGTGTTTAATTGTGTTTATGTTCAGGTGAGAGTGGCAGTGGGACAGACTGTACTAATCCTGGCCTCTCAGCATCTGCAGACTGTTATCAATACACTAGTTAACCAACCACTTCCTTATGATAGGTACATTTATAAACAAAACTGTCACCTTATTCTCGTCTCACAATATATTTTTTTATAGCTTCTTGTTAGATCATGTGTAATCTTTTGAGCACTTTTGTTTCTTTGTCCAGCTGGACCAGTGAAATGTGGATGGCTTTGGGAGCAGACCCTATTGTAGCCAATCAAATCATAGAAATGGTGATGGAGAAACTTGTCATCATGGCACCCTACGTAGACAAGGACTCAATGATGAGGGGCAGGGCAACCAAAGTGGCCACCAGTCAGCCGCTGGCTGTAAGTGAAAGAGCATTACCAACTACAGTCATAGGCAGACTCACATGGGAATGTCATTTTTTTTTTAAAGAACTGCAGTACAATTTCCCCAATGTATGAAGCTACAGTGACCCCAGGTTTACTGTTGTGACATTTGTAATGTCATTGTGGGAAACAAAAATTCTCAGTGGATGTAGGATGATTTTCTTGTATCCACATGTTTGTGTTTCTGTGTGCTTTGTTTTCAGATGACTTGTGGTCTCAAAGAGCTGTTATTAAATGGCCAGAGTCAGGAGCCGGCAGTCAGTTTGTTTCCCCAGCTCTTCGCCTGTCTCACTGTCAGATTGGGAGCAAGTGTTGGAGTCGTAGCACCCAAAGACAACGCTAAACACGCTGGCTCCATCCATGTTGCAGGGTATACTGTACATCATCTTCGGTTAAGTGCTGTTTTTGTATGAGCTAATGGTTAAATCATGTTCTTGTATCTTCTTTTTTATTCCAGGGTAGCAACTGATGCTCTTAGAATTTTATTAGCACGAGCTCAGTTAGACGAGGTGACCAAAAGACTTGATGAAGAAAACGCTTGGGATGCAATGAAGGAACCAAGTACACACATATTGGGAGTTACAATTTTGGCAAGGTAAACACACACATCAAACTATTTGAAATATTGAAATTTTTTACTTTTGTTCTAACCATGATAATGGAGTAACTTTGCCTCGTGCCGTGGTGTAACCTTTCTATTACAAAATGGAGAATCCCACCAGGTCCGCAAAACAGACGGTACTTTTTCCAAATGTTACACTGGTCATCTAGTCACCTGCAATATCTGCTACTGCTGCAGGAGCCATATTAGTATCCAGAGCCGATGTTGGCTTTAGTTCCACATCTAAGTTCGGCAAACCAAGGTTAACTAACTTGCTGAGAGGCTAGTTTTCACATAATCCATAGTATTTTTTTTTTTCTGAAGATGTTTAAGAATTTTTCTAGCTTAAACTTTGCAATGTTGTATTCAGGTAACTTTGTTATTCTGCGTGATTATTTATTTTAGTTTCAGTTGCCTCTTTGCTATGACGATACATGTGTAAATGGTTTATTACGGGTTACTGAACATTTCTGCTCCATACAATTTGGAGTAGTTCCCAACATCACTGAATACTTTGATCATCAGCTGAACTTTGGTAAAAATGTCTGTAGAATTTTGAACATTTAAAGTGGAATTGATTTGGGTTTTAATGAATTGGGATATTTGTCTGATCTTTAGGGCGATGGCTAAGCATGCTGGTCCCAAGTTGCCTGCGATCTTGGAGGGTCTGTGTCCTTCCCTGAACAACATCTATGAATGTCAGAGAATTACTGTCACTGCTTTCTTCTCTGAGGTGATACACTTTTATGTGACACACTGTGTTTATCTCCAAGCTGACATATGTAAACAAGTGAAATAGATGATCAGATTACAGAGAGTACTAGCAGCTTTAGTTTACACTGACCAGTTTTTCTGTCATTTCCTGAGTCCAGCTGTTGAACCATCACGTGGTGACGGAGCTGATGCTGATAGATGTCTTGATGAACAACATGATGGAGAGGATTTCGGATCCATCTTGCACTGTACGAATGTTAGCTGTCCGAGGACTGGGCAACATAGCGGTTGGATCGCCTGAGAAGGTATAGACACCCATGAACACATGACTTATTGTGTGTTGGAGCCGTTTACTTAAAGCTGTTGAAGCTACCAGCGTAAACTAATATCTGAATCTTTGATGCAGCATCAAAGTTCTTCAAAATCAGTGGAAGATCAAAGTTTGGAGTCAAAAACTTTAGTCTATAGACAGCGAGGTGTAAGCAGGGTGCATTTCATGAATCGGCATCAAAATACAGGCAACTAATGCGTGAGTCAAGACTCGGGTCAGGACGGATTTTTCTCTCCAAGGGATCTGCTTTTATACAGTGAGGGGCAGGGCTAATCCCTGACCACACAATTTTATACACCCACCTTGTGTATGTTACACCATTAATTTCCAAAACTTTGACTCTCTAATTTTCTCTTACAAACATCAAGCAATATTTTTTTTTCTTTTTGCGCTCACATTTGAAATCATGGGACATCAGTTTAAGCACACAGGTGCTTATCTACATACAAGGTTAATGTGTGTATGTATATAAACAATCATCCAGTGTATATTTGTATTGATTATTTGCTCATTGTTGGATATCAAACCTATGACAACACGTATGCCTTCATAGATTATACATTTTAACAATAAAAACAGTGAGTACAGTAGGATTATGTAACACAAGTGCTGGGCTCTCCCTCAGCCTTAGTTATCACAGGCCTCCTTATCTCCTGCTACTCAAGGCTACCAGACCACTTTATCAACAGCTACACAGTAGCTTGACCTAGGTCAGCTGTCAGGCACAGAAGTTTTATCAACCGTCATCAAGAACAATCAACCACACAAAGAGGTGTTATCCACAAGAGTAGCATATTAGACAGCAACTGCACTCTTCGAGGTGTTGTCCACAACAACACATTCCATGACTTGCCTCCCTCTCTTACAAGGTGAATAAATATGCCAAGGAGCTGCTGGCAGCCATGAGTTCAGGAATGGAGGAGAAAGATGATCCAGGTAAAGTGACGATACAGTAATATCTGATTGGTTTCTCTGTTTATTTCAGAGATTCCTTAAACTTAAAAGTCTAAAAAAAATATATGTAAAGTTTTGCCACTTGTTGTTTTGTCATCCTGATTTTTTTATTTTTTTTTTTATTTAAATATACTAATTGTTTGTTCAGGTAAGCTGATAACCCATGAGGCCATGTCTGGACTTTCTAAAGTTCTCCTCCATTTGGACAAGAAAAATGTTCATTTACTTGTGGTCTACATCTTCATGAAGATTAAACCGTTCTTGGAAAGTGTAAGTTTCCTGTTAAAATATGAAATATTTAACTGCCAAAAGCAGCATTTATTTCTATTTCTATTCTGAGTGTGAAAGAGTTCAACCTAACAGCGTGCAGTAATTGCCCTTTTAGTTTGCCTGACAGTGCAGATATGTCTTGTTAGAAATGTATTTCCATTTTCAGACATGTATGATGCTAAGGGTACCCTCTGACTCTGTTTTCATCCAGGAGAATGATGATATCCGTTGTGCTTCAATCCTTCTAATGGGGAACCTGTCAAAGTTTGGCTCAGGGGAGCCAGTGTTCAAAGACCAGATCCACAATGTTCTGGTCAGCCTGTTGCTACATCTGGTTGATCCAAATCAACAGGTGGTTAAGGTACAGTAACTTTTATTTTTTCCATGTTGTAGATAAATCTCACAGATAAATGTAATAGAAGGCAAATCGGCATACTGTTTAATACACATATGTATTTTTCCAGGCATGCAAGTATGCAATGAGAGTGTGTGCTCCTGTGGTGGGGTCGGAGCTGATCACAACCATGTTTCAGAACCACCTGCATGAAGACAAAAGCTTGCACTACGGGGAGTTCATCAATGACCTCACAAAGTACCTGGTGAGATGCAGACAAATTATGCTTTGTGAAAAATGTTTGGTTTCATGTTATTCAATGCCTTAGAAAAAGAATCAAAGCTAAATGTGAAGTCTTGGCTTTAACATGGACATTTTTTTTAAGATTGCTCACAGAAATTCATTGAAATGTTGGAATAAACTGTATGTTGTATTATGCACACTGTGCGTTATTTGGTTGTAGATTCAGGACTTTCCTGGGATGCTGAACTTCTACCACATCTCAGTCATCCAGTTCTTCAAGAGTAACTGGCCAGAGGTCAGAGCAGCAGCTGCCATGTTTATAGGTACCAAATCACTCTAAAACCTCTCATACTTTAGTCTTTTATTCCTGAATATTAGGGCATTTTTACATAAAATAAGCAAAGGTTAAGGCTTTGATTAATCCTTGTGCTCACAATCTTTATAAAACTAATTTTAGGTACTGTTTGGCATGTTGTTGAAATGCATGAATGCAACCAAACTCAGTCAATCTCACACAATATACAGATTTAAATAGTTCAGAAATGGGCTGTTGTCTCAGTGTAATTATGGTGTATGTGTGTGTGTCCTCAGGGTTCCTACTGAGTAATCTTCAACAGGAGCACCTCTCCCACCTCAACATGAACACCATCACTAAAGGTAACATCAAGCACAACCTTCATTTAGTCAGATCTCACTCTCTGTGCCGTTATTGTCTTTAACGATTTTCCTCCATTTTCAGGTTTAGTGATGCTCCTCCAAGATCCAGACCCTGTGGTTAGAGTGAAGGCTGCTGAGGCCATGGGACAGTTCCACAGTCACATGCACGCACACACAGACAGCAGACAGGTTTCCTTTAATCAGTAGTTGTTGGTTACCACTGCACAAATCATTCTAATGTAAAATCAGGAAATGTTGAAGTCAAAATTCACTTATCGGAAAAAACAAAACAAATCTGCACATTATGTTAGCATTTGCAGTAATCATGAAGACTAAATAACGCAACTCTAATGTTCATTAAATCTAAACGGACCAAGACCGGAGAAAAGTGCAAAGTCGGGAGCCAGTCAGTCACATGAATCAAAGTTACTCCATAATACCAATGAAAAACACACACATACACTTAACAATTAGCAGTTAGCAGCTTCTTTTGACACTTAACCATGGTACTTGAAGAAAGTGTTAATCATTAGTTATTTTATAGACCAAGGACTGTGTTTGTAGCAAACATCTGTTTAATGCTATGATGCCAGAGATTTACTGTGTTTTATCAGTGAAATATATTGTTTGTTTATGAGTTTATTATTGTTCCAAAGCTTCAAACACATTTGAATTTAAGTAAAAGGATGTTTTTTTTTTGTTTTGTTTTTTAAATAAATGTAGTTTCTTTAGATATACATGTGCAATGTTAGGTTTAGGTTCAGACCATCTCTGTGAGAGCCAGTTCCAGTAGTTGTTTGATCAGCTTTTAGCTTATCTCTCCACTTAAATGAAGATCCAGTGACTCATGTTTTACATGGAATAGATTAAATAGAAAATGCCAGATTAAGAGTAAATAAGGTTGCAGGTCTGTAGATTTATACAGTAGCTGTGTCCAGTAAGCCATCTCATCAGCCAGCAATATTAGACAATAACTTGTTAGTAAATACTTTCACTTTTATAACCAGCCTCTGTAAGCAGGATTAGAAGTTCTACAGTAGCTATCATGAACTGGCTTGTTAAAAGATTTCCGATCAAACCATAATTAAGCTATTTATAAATCACTGCCAAATCACCACATGGATCCCCTCCTGGTTTAACATCGGGGACCCTCGTAACGATTAAGCTCCATTCTACATACCACAAGAATCGTCAGCCATGCTCTGTATGTATATATCTTAAACGCCACAGGAATCTTCTGTGTTGGCTTTCATAAACACACCAGCTCATTATTTTGAGTTAGACATTATGTAGTGTTGATTTATTTTAATTCAGGCTTTTAAAATGAGAGTAACTCTGTTCTAAACCAGCCAGTTCTTCCGATTTTAAACCATTACTTACCAGCGCTGTGAGGTAACGCAGCGTTGCTTAGCTCAAACCAGTGCCAAATGTCCATTAAAACATATTATGACAGCTTATAAAGATGCTTTTTGTGAATTTTCTCTCATCTTGTTTGCATATGATAATTAAATGTTTTGGGAGTTTGTATGGTTTTAGGTGACTATTGTGGGGCCACTAAGCTTTGTGTAAATATTAGTGTGTGTGTGAGAGAGAGAGATGTATAAGAATGTCTTACATTTAACTTGAATATTTATGCCTCCAAATTGATCACTTTGAAGTCTATCTAGGAGGGATGGAAAGTTAAGAGTTGTGCATTTGGATTTATCTGATAAAAATGTCCAATATGCAATCGAGAGCAGTGGGTTGTTTCTTTAGAAGTATACCTCCAAGTTTTTTGTTGCACTTTTAACCTCTGCCATGCAGCCCCCTGATCTGAGAGCTTCCAGACAAACCTCAGCCAGCATCCTTTTTAAATGGATGCGAGTCACAAGTTTTATGTTTTGAATGGCACGTTTGCAGCTGGAGGCGTTCTGTTTTCAGGTCATCCCTCCGTGTATACGTCCTATTCTCGGGAAATCTCAGGAAATTTTGGGGGGGATTTTAACATTGCACTAAGGAGATTGCGGTAGTCACCCACATCACTGTGGCTTCACAACATACTTATGCCCATTACTCAAGATTTTACTTGCAGCTGGATGTTTGCTTGACTAATGTATATATCTCCCAAATGTCTAATTGGGTAAAAGGATGAGATGATATTTTATATCCTAATTATCAAAGATGAAGTCTGGAGGGACCTGCAGTCTGCTACTTGAGTGGTTGTTGGAGGTGTAATTGTTCTTACAGTTTTAGTTTTTAAACATTACAGTAAGGCAAATTTTTCTCCAATCTTTTTCTATTTTTTGCGGGTTGTTCTTGCTTTATTGTCAGATGTCTTAATGCTTTTCAAACAGGGACTCGTGTCTTCTGGTACTTTTAACACTATAGCTTGGTTTAGTAAACCATTAATAATTATTTGTTATATTATTGTTTTTTAAAGTTTGCTTTGAACATACCACAGAAATTATTTTTCATTATTATTTTTTTTAAACATGTTGAAAGGTGTAAGATGTTTTTATCTATCTAGTGTGATGGTACAACTCTTTCAGATGGATAAATGTGTAAGTGGGAATATTTGCATGTCACTTGTCATTTGCAACTGGACCACAAGAGTATGGATGATGGCAATCAGTGTGTATAAAATGAACAAATAAACAGATGTATTAAAGAACAATCTTTTGTTTTGAGTGTTTTAACATCTTTGTGATTTATTTTAGAAATAAATATAGATTCTTGCAGCTGCATTTCATCTGCAACTCTGAAACTGAAATTTGTAGAATTGTTTTCCACAAGTGTGCTTTTAAGAAAGTTTCCAAAAAAACAACTTTTTTCTGTATCCATGTTGGTGTAGTAAAGAGCCAACGCCATCAAGGAAGTATGAAAGAAAATGGACTACAAAGGTATCTTGATGGTTATTAACTTTGTCTGAATAGTCAGCTGTAACACAATGCCATGGAAATAAAGGCATTATTAATTGTGTTTAAGAGAATGCCTTTAATTTTCACATTTATGCCACTGGTAACCTAATAGGCTTCAGACCAGGTGAGCAGGTATAGCTGTTGTATTGATGTTTGTGTCCCGTTCATAAAGCATCTCAAATAAATGTGCTGTATCCAGAAAAACTCCCCTTTCACAGATAGTATTTAACCATGTTATTGTCTAAGGCTTTAATAAAACATTTTAAAAAGATGCTGAAAATTTCTTGACGCACCCGTGTATAGTCAGCATTACTGTATCT